>CM035110.1:55396428-55619103 GCA_020205505.1 Panax japonicus
ACCTAAGCTTACTTGTTGGTCGGTCATAATATAGGGATATTATGTGATATGTTAATTTGTTTAATTAACCCGTGTTTCATGGCAATTTTAAGAATGGCATCTGAGAACGTTAACAATGGAGTCTATGAGATTATGGAACAACCTTTGATTACCAACCAAGAGAACGCACAATATGAAGGCAATATTCCTCCTGTAAATAATATTACCGAGCAAACGATGAATGATGTGATGTTTAGAAGCTTTTTACAGTTCATGAAAAATCAGACGAGGGAGACTCGTTTACAAAATACGGGTGGAAATGATAGCAACGCACTGGTCTGTCATAACCAAACAGTTCAAGGAGTTGGGACCACCAGATTTCTGGGGAAAAGCCTGATCCGATTAAGGCGAAAATGTGGGTTAAGCAAATGACTAAGATATTCGATGTCTTAGGCTACACGGAGGAACAAAAGGTTCTATTCGCCACCTTTATGTTCCATGGTGAGGCAGATTACTTGTAGGAGTCTGTGAAGCGTACCCAGCCAGCCGCACTCAACATGTCTTGGAAAAATTTCAGAAACTGTTCAATGACAAGTACTTTCCTGAAAGTATTCATCATATGAAGGAGGTAGAGTTTATTAGACTAGAACAGAACAACATGATGATGTCCCAATACGAGGCGAAGTTCGCGGAGTTATCCAGGTTTGCACCTCATTTGGTAGAAAATGAGGAACGTATGACGCGGATGTTTCTGAGAGGTCTAAAACCCGAGATTCGACAATATCTTATCTCTCATAAATTTTCTTTATATTCAGATGTTGTAAACAGGGCTCAATTATTAGAGCGTGATAACGAGTATGTTCAACCGAGGGACAACAACCAAGGTCATACCGGTGACAGCAGTCATCGGAGCATTGATTACCAGCGAGGAGGAAAAATACGGACGAAAACGGTAACCACTCGGGTGGTCATCGTGGCCATGACAATAGGAGATGTGAGTCAAGTGAAATTTCAAAAAGAGAAGATTCAACAATGACAGAAAGACATCAGCACCAGCACCAACAACAAATTCTAAGGGAGGAGAACGACCAGCCAGTTTGATGCTACAGATGCGGAGAGGAGGGACACATAAGTCCAAACTGTTCACAGCCTTCCAAGGTGTGTTTCAATTGTGGAAAAGACGGTCACATAGCCCGATTTTGTCTAGTAGCAAAGTCAAGTCCAACTGGGATGGCGGCACCAAAGGCGACTACGGACAAAACAAAGTTGGTGGTTCAAGGAAGGGCGTTTGTCGTGAATGGCAAAAACACGAGAAACCCAAACAAGGTGATCACGGGTAAGCTAATCTTTAACTCTTGCGAAGTTTATATCTTATTAGATACGGGTTCCACCATTCTTTTATCTCTCTTACTTGTGCTCAACGTTTAAACTTGACTCCGGAGAAATTGGACTTTAACTTATCTGTTGAAACTCCGTTGCGTGAAACCTTCGTTACATCTATAGTTTATAAATCTTGCTTTATCCAAGTTGGCACAATCACATTACCTGTTGATCTTATTTCTTTAAAAATACTTGCATTTGATGTGATTTTAGGGATTGATTGGTTAACTACTCATCATGCCAAAATTGATTATTTTCGTAGGGTTGTTAGTTTTCATATTCCTAACCAACCTGTTATACGAATTCAAGCCACTAAACCACTAAAATCAGTCACTGTCATATCAAGCCATAAAGCTATTCGTTTATTAAAAAACGGATGTCAAGCTTTCTTAGCCCATACTATGGACTTGAACAAAAACACGTCAGATTTGAATAATATTCATATTGTTAATGAATTTCCTGATGTATTTCCTGAAGAACTTCCTGGTCTACCCCCAGAGTATGAAGTTGAATTCTTTATTGATCTTGAACCGGGTACAAAGCCCATTTCTAAATCTCCATATCGAAGGGCTCCTATTGAACTTCAGGAGTTAAAAGTCCAACTACAGGAATTGTTAGACATCGGTTTCATTCTTCCTAGTACATCTCCTTGGGGTGCTTCTGTTTTATTTGTAAAGAAGAAAGACGGGAGTATGCGACTTTGTATTAACTACCGAGAATTAAACCATGTCACCATCAAGAATAGGTATCCACTACCTCACATTGATGACATGTTTGACCAGTTGCAAGGAGCACAATTCTTTTCAAAGATCGATCTTCATTCTGGATATCATCAACTGAAGATTAAAACTAAGGATATTCCAAAGACTGCCTTCAGAACTCGGTACGGGCATTATGAATTCTTAGTCCTGTCTTTTGGATTGACTAATGCCCCTGCTGCTTTCATGGATATGATGAGCCGTGTATTCAAGGAATATTTAGATCAAATCGTTGTTGTCTTTATTGATGACATCCTCATCTATTCCAAAAGCCGTGAAGATCATGAGCACCATTTGAAGCTGGTACTTCAAAGACTTCGTGACAATAAGCTATATGCCAAGCTAAAGAAATGAAAGTTCTGGCTTAAGGAGGTAACATTCCTTGGGCACGTGGTGTCAAAACATGGAGTATCTGTTGACCTCGGCAAAGATTGAAGCAATCCAAAGTTGGGAACAGCCTAAGTCGGTGATCGAAGTGCTGTAGCTTTCTAGGTTTAGCTGGTTATTATCGGAGATTCGTGGAAGGATTTTCTCGAATCGCTACTCCGTTAACTCATTTGACTCGGAAAGATGCGAAATTCGTATGGAGCGAGGAATGCGAGAAGAGTTTCAAGAGCTCAAGAGGAGACTCATTTCGGCATCTGTTCTGACAATACCATCTGGTTTGGATGGATTTGTTATCTACAACGATGCTTCAAGCAAAGGGTTAGGATGTGTTCTCATGCAACATGGGAAAGTCATAGCCTATGCCTCACGACAACTCAAAGAATATGAGAGGAATTATCCTACTCATAATCTGGAATTGGCAACAGTCGTTTTTGCGTTGAAAATCTGGAGACACTACCTATATGGGGAGAAAGTGGAGATTTATACGGATCATAAAAGCCTCAAATATTTCTTCACCCAAAAGGAACTCAACATGCGGCAACAACGTTGGCTCAAGTTTTTGAAAGATTACGACCATAACACTCAATATCATCATGGAAAAGCAAACGTTGTAGCTGACGCATTGAGTAGAAGATCATATGCGGGTATGAGTGCAATGTTGTTAACACAAAGACCCATTTTGTACGACTTACAAAGGATGGAGATAGAGTTAAAGACTCCAGGGACCCACATGATGATGGCAAATATATGAGTAGAACCAACTTTAATCGATAAAGTTAAAGCTGCTCAAACCACAATCCCAGAGATGATGCGTATGAAAAAGAAAGTGCAAGAAGGTGCTATTCCGGAAGCAAGAATCGATGAAGAAGGAATACTTCGAGTCAACTCCAGACTTTGAGTTCCTAACAATTTTGACTTGAAGCACAGAATCATGATGGAGGCACACAACACACCATTTGCAATCCATCCTGGGAGTACCAAAATGTATCACGATCTTCGACATACATTTTGGTGGAGCAATATGAATAAAGAGATCGCGGAGTTTATCTCGAGGTGTTTAACTTGTCAACGTGTAAAGGCGGAGCATCAAGTGCCAAAGGGTCCATTGCAACCACTTGAGATTTTGAAATGGAAGTGGGAACACATTACCATTGATTTCGTTACAGGTCTTCCTAAGGTTTCTCACGACATAGATGCCATTTGGGTTACTGTTGATAGATTAACCAAGTCTGCTCATTTCTTACCTATACGTGAGACTTATTCCCTTGAACGTCTTGCTAGTATGTACGTAAATGAGATTGTGAGATTGCATGGCATGCCAGTATCCATAGTTTCGGATCGTGACCCAAGATTCACTTCACGATTTTGGGTTAGCTTGCAGAAAGCTATGAGCACAGGTTTACGATTCAGTTCGGCATACCATCCTCAAACGGACGGGCAATCAGAAAGGACTATTCAAACCCTTGAAGATCTATTAAGACTCTGTGTCCTAGATTTTAAAGGAAGTTGGGATAAGTACTTGTCACTAGTGGAATTCTCCTACAACAACAGTTATTAAGCAAGTATAAGCATGGCTCCATTCGAGGCGTTATATAGATGAAAGTTTCGTTCTCCAGTATACTGGGATGAGGTGGGAGAATTAATGTTGTTGGGATCATAATTAGTACGCATGACTACAGAAAAGATTCAAATGATCCGGCAACGTATAAAGGCCTCACAAGATAGATAAAAGAGTTATGCTGATCTTCATCAAAAGGACGTCGAGTTTAATATTAGAGATCATGTATTGTTACGTATTTTTCTATGGAAGGGAGTTATAAGATTTGGTAAGAGAGGAAAGCTCAATCCATGATTTGTTGGTCCATTTGAGATTCTTGACCGAATAGAAAATGTGGCCTATAGACTCGCATTACCTCCAAGTATGTCTCGTGTTCATAATATTTTTCACATATCTATGCTTCGTAAATATGTGAAAGACCCAAACCACATTATTGCGTTAGAACCAGACGAGATAACCAAAGATTTAACGTACGAGGAGGTACCTGTCAAGATATTGGATAGGAAAAAGCATATCCTACGAACAAAGGTTATACCACAAGTCAAGGTTCAATTGAGGAACCATGCTATTGAGGAAATGACTTAGGAGTTGGAATTAGAGATGAAAGAGAGGTACCCTCACCTTTTCGAAACATCAGGTACGTACGTCAATTTCGAAGACGAAATTTCATAAGGAGGGGAGGTTGTAAGACCCCAACTTATTATGAATAAAAATAAATTTTCTCTATTTATTATCTTGAAATAATAAGGAATTAATTTGATATAATACTTTGGTTATGGGTGAAATGTGCAAATTTTACAAAATAAGCAAGTTGTTATAAAATATTAATTTTTTTGTCGGGGAATATTCGTTTGGTCGTAGAATATTCTTGTTGTCGGGGAATATTCGTACTGACGGCGTAGCCATTCGTGGGCCTCATAACAGAATAACTATCGGATGAAGAAAATGACAAGTTTGAGTTTTTATAAATAACGGCGTAGTTGTTACCGTTAACACTGTTGGAATACCCCGTGGTTAAAATACAGTAATACATGTGGTTGCACAATAGCACACGGTATTGCACAGTATTTTTGAATTATTGATTCTTACGTAAGAAGACACTACTCAATAATTGTTACAATAATTACTCTTCAATATTTTATTTTATTTATTCAATAATTGATGCGTTGATATTTTATATTATTGTTGTTTCAATAATTGTCATTGCACAATATTTTCCATTATCAGATCAATAATTCATATTATTTGAATAATATTATTAGATAGCATTATTGGCAATGTCTAGAAAGTTCTATCTAAGGAGAGGTTTGGTCACCTAATTGCGCGCCAGTAAGGAGAAATCCTTATTAGAAAGCCCCCTCTTTCCTGGGAACGGCCTAGTTGTCATAATTGTGATTCTGTAATATTATTTGTGAATAATTAATTATTGATTATATGATAAGAAAATATTTATTTTAGTTGGATATAATTGATGGATATATTTATTTTATGCGGTTATAATGGAAGGAATTAATGTTGAGGTATTTTTGTCGGAATGGAGGTATTAAAAATTAAATCACTATTCTTGAGATATATTGCGTGAGTTATAATTTTTAATCTGACCGTTGGATCGTTGTGATTTTTGGATATGTTATACATATATAAGTTGAGTATATGTTCCACAAATTTTGAACCGTTAAAAATGAACGAATGATTTGTTATGAATTTTAAGAGGTGTCTGATTCAGAAATTAGGGTTATAATTGATTTTGGTGAAAAATTCTAGAATTGAGTGGGCCCCATTTGTGGTTTGTGAAACAAATGTGTTGAATTTTATTTCAAATGTGGTGGGTGACAATAGTAGCAGGTAAAGCCATCAGGTAGCAGGTCAAGTCTGCTTCGGCGGGCTAACATTTTCCTATAAATAGAGGGCTAAGTTAGAATTGAAAATCACACCAGAAACATAAGCTTTCTCTCTTTCTCTCTCTATATTATTGAGCGTATTTTATGAGTATTTAGATACTTTGAGAGTTGCTGTTCAGTACAAGTTTCATTCAGCATCACTTTCGACCTTTCATTCCGAAGTACAGATTCTTTGAGGTAAGGGATATTATTTTCTTCTTAAATGATATTATTTTCTTCAATATCATTATGCCGAAATATTGGTTTGAACTTTTTAATCAAATTTGGAACTTTTTTCTCGGGGTTACTATTCACGTATACGACACTATTCACAAATACGACACTATTCACCAAAAAATAATATTTTCTCTTTTTCGTCCCATATGTCTTTTATGGTTACTATCTTTGATTGTATCCATGTTTTGATCTTTATTCTACTTCACACTTGGTTATTATGGAGTATTATTTAATTTGGATAAACCGAAATACGAATCCTTAATATTTGCCATTCTGTTTCACTGAATTCGTTCTCTAAAATATTTTTCATCATCCTCAGTCCTTAATGGTGATACTTAATGGATACCTTTGACCTGTAGTGCAAAGATGTATGATTACCTAATTAATATTTTTGCCCCGTAGTGCAAAGATGAACAGGTGTTGAGATGAACATGACCAACTGGTGATACGAATGAATATCTTTGGCTCGTAATGCAAAGATGAATATTTGATGCAAGATGTATATTAATTGATGTTACAGGGATAAAATATTGATGATGGACTTTTAAATTCATAGATGATAGTAGATTTGATTCTCTACTTAACTCTTCTAATGAATTGTTGTTTTCGCTGCAGTTGTTGATCTAAAACTTGTTGTCTATTGTATTCTATCAGATTTTTCCATGTTGAAGACTAAGGATAATTTGTTGTATATTATCTTAGTCATAATATTCTTTACTGGGATAGTTGAGCTCACCCTTTTCCTTTTTGTTTCATTTTTCTTCTTAGGAAGCGAGAACATAACAGGAACCAGTCGGGGTATAGAGTGATGGTCCTAGTCAGTTGTTTTAGCAGTACTCACTATTTTTATAAAATAGTACATCAATAATTGTAATGAGGACTTTATTTGGGTGTAGATATTGTCTAGAAGACAATATTTATATTTAAACTCACAGTATGTGTTGTCGTATTTTGCACGACAATGTAATAATAAAGTTGTAGTTATTTTTCTGTACCATGTATTTGGCGACTCAGAATGGGTGTTGTATACCTATTTTGGGAGCGTCACAATTAGAATGTCAACGCACATGTGGCTCATGGGGGTTCAAAGTCTAATTTTTTGGATAGAAAGGGGCTCAGTTTGCGTTGACCGGAATAAAGGGGCTCAATACCCAAATATCAAAAAAGTTCAGTGGTCGACTTTGAATTTAACCCCTTATAATTGAGTCACATCAGTATTAAATATTTTGTTTCTCCTCCAATATTTTATTAAATTGATTACAGGGAGACACTAATGAAATATAACTAATTTAAAATTTGTCAAAAATAGTGAAACATAAAATTTTATAGAAAATTTTATCAATTTGTTGCAATTTGTCAGTTTGTAATAGATTTGAGTTAATAAAATTTTATTGCAATTTGTCAATTTGTTGGATCAAAAATAGCGAGTATTCTGTTTTATCAGTTTGTTGGTATAATAAAAAGTACTTGTAGTGAAATTATAATTTAAAAAATAGGTAAATCTGAATTTGACTCATAAATATTTAAATCCAAACCACATAACCCATATTAAATATAGGCAATATCATTTTATCCTTAACTGACCCATAACTAATTAATGTAACCCAAAATCAACCCAAACCTATTTTTTGCGAGGTCTATTCCTATACTCCCTTTTTTCTCTCATAACTTTACTCTGTATTCTTCTTATTTTTTTTGTAAGTCTCAATCAAATTACAAATTATTTTTAATTGTATTTATTTTTCAATTTTCTTCCTAACGTGCCAAACAATACTATATTGGGCAAATGTGTATAATTGACCTTGAGGTTATCGCATTTGGTCCATTTAGCCTTAAACTTTTTTTTTGTCCTTAGATGTCCCTGACCTATTCACTGTTGTAAAACGTAGCTCAACTAGACCTCTCTCGTTAAAACAACTTTCAGCTAAATAGATAAATATAATCGACTGACACGTGACAAAAATAAAATTTAATAACTGCAACACTGTGTTTGTAAGTTTTTATTTGAGGGGAAGAGAAGGAAAAATAATTATAATCCCTCCAAATCTCATGCTTGTGAGTTTTTTTAGGGAGGAAGTGAAAGGATTTGAAGGTAAAAATTAATTTCATTTTTGGCTCAAAACTTTCCCCTCAAAAGTGGGAGGATTTAAATGAAAGTAGTATGTACACAAGCCAATCATGTTTGATGATAAAACATATACTTTGTAACAATCTTATTTATTTATTAATAAAAAATATTAATTTATTAAAAGCTTTTAATTATCTACATGATGCTGTTTTATAATATGTGATAAACACATAGTTTTAAGCAATACTTTTAGAATAATGATGATGATCATTCTAGTGAGATCTAAATTCTTAGAAAGCTTAAAACTAAAATAGTTTCTAATCGTTGGATTACTAAATTAGAGATTAGTGAATCCAGATAGATTGGTACATACGTTGCTTGCTCATTGGATGAGAATGATTGATCTCATGATCGTTTGTGTGGAGACACTAAAGCAAGTGTATACGTGCTTCTTAGAGAATAAGTTCACTGAACGTGGTTCGTTAAGAAATACCTAATGGAGTTTTACTTGTCTGACAATAGGAATTCCTGTAGTGATAGTAGTATAAGTGATCCTTGGACTTGAGATCATCATAGTATCTTGTGTATGATGAGTTATACTTTGACTTATTCCTTAAGACCCTTAGGGTATATCAAAGGGTATGCTTGGGTATAATAAGTTGTACATGGAGATAATGTATGATCAATAAAGAATCTACCGCTTCTAATAAAAGAAGAGAAATGTCGTATGTGATTCGATAAATGACAACTCAGTAGTCCTTGGACAAGGCAGAATGAAATTAGAAAGGAAGTTTCTAATTTGTATTATTTGGAGTTGTGCATTTAAGAGTCGAAATACATATAATTAAATAAAATAAGACTTGACCATAATTCCATGTTTTATATTTAATTGGGACATTGTATGGTGGAAGGATTGAATTGTACGATAACTATTTACTCAAAGGTTCTTTTATGATTAATGTTAAAATCTATATTATCTGAAAAGTCGTTAATCGATAGGGAGGCTTATCCCTATTGTAGAATAAATATTATTTATTTAAATAAATTAATAGTTTAATTTATTTATTTAAATAAGATTAGAATTATTCTAATTGATTTATTCACAACCGGTTTAATATGGAGAACCTAAAGGGTCACACCATAAAAGGAAGAATAATTATTTAAGAAGTTAATGGCATAATTATAATAATATGTTAGGTGTATTTAATTTAATCTATGATGATAGAATAAATTAAACAGCTTAATATTTATTATTTAATATTTTAGAAATATTAAATATATAAATTAATAAGAGGAGTCTTATTAATATTATTACAATTATTATTATTTTAATTTCTAAAGAGTTGGAAATTAATTTAATATTAGTACTCTCACTTATTCCTAATAAGATTAGGATGCTACATAATTAAAAGATTTTAATTAATTATTCCTAATAAGATTGGGAACATAATTAATTAAAGGATTTTAATTAATTAAAATAAAACTCAATTCCTTAATTGTTGAGGGTTGCCCACATCTATAAATAAGAGGAGTCTTATTATGGCTGGGGTGGTTGTTGACTTTTTCACAAGTGATTCTAATTGTTGGAGAATACGCTCCTTTTTCTATAATAGATAAAAAAATTAGGGTTTTGACAAACACCCATCTTCTTGAATCTTTCTTCTTCTTTGCTGGATCACTTCTAGAGGTCAAACATTTGGGTGGCTAATGTTGATCAAAGGAAGGAATCAAACCCGGCAGATTTAAGTTGAACGCGAAAAAGATTGGAAGGTGAACTTGTACCTGAGGAAGCTCGATTCTTCAAAGGTATGATTATTGTTCTTCATATCTTTTAGTTTAATTAATAATTGTGCATAAAGGATGATCCGGATATATGGTTTGTAAAAATTTTAAACTCTAATTTTCCACGCTTTCACTTATTTTAGTGCAATTTGATTGCGTTCATGTATATTACAAACCTAACAGTGGCATCAGCGCCAAACCTTTATGCGAATTATTATTTGTTTTAATTTAATATGTATATTGATATGTGTTTAGAATAATTTAATTGAGCATAATTTTTTGTATAAAATTTATTTTTTTAAAAAATAAAAATATCGCCAAATTCGTGGTTTCGATTATCCCTTCTTCTTTTTTTTTTCAGAATTCGTGGCTGCTTTTTCAAAAGGTTAATCACGAAATCACGCAAATCATGGATTTTTCAAAAGCTGATGTTAACTTGTATATGATATATGCAAGTTGTTGATATCCTGTACTAGTATACTCTATATGTATGATTAATATATATATTATCCTGTTTCAGGAGAATCATTCACAAGCTTAGGCGATTTAGTATATAATTGTACGGTTATTATATATATATATATATATATATATATATATATATATAATGTTTTAATAATTTTATAATTAAAATAAAATGTTTATTTTAATATTAAAATAAAAAAAGTTTATTTTAATTTTAAAATTAGATTTCATGCTAACTAATTAGAGTTGAAATTGAATTTCATGTTTCCTTAAATAAAGGAGTTTATTTAAATATGAAATAAGATTTTATATTATTCAAAATAAAAGAATTTATTTGTGAGTAGAAAAGAGAATCCATGTTTCTTTAAATAAATGAGTTTATTTAGATATGGAATAAGATTTCATATTATTCAAAATAAATGTGTTTATTTGTGAATAGGAAAGAGAATCCGTGTTTCCTTTAATAAAAGAGTTATTTTTTTACTTGGAATTGGATTCCATAATTAATTAAAATAATTAAAATAAATGAGTTTATTTTGATTAAAAATTTTGATTAAAATAAAATAGTTTATTTTATTTAAAATTGGATAAATTAAAATAAAAAATATTTATTTTGATTTAAATTTGGATTAAAATAAAGGAGTTTATTTTGATTCAAAACTAGATTTTATGCTAACTAAATTTGCCCATTAAATGATATCAATATATATTGAATGTTTATTATTCATGAGATGAATGCTATTTATTGATGCATATGATGATGTGTATGATAATAAATGAGATTAATTATGGATTATTGACCAATGTGATTGGATTTTATTTTAGTTGGATGCATGAATATATGAGTTTTATTAAATGGGGTCTGCGTACCTCGTCTTCTCTAATTTTTTCTTAATGTAAATTCTATCTTCCTCCTATGTAATTACCCTTGACAGTTGATCAAGGTTTCTATTTATTTTAAATAGTTTTGTAATAGGAATACTTAGAATTATTTTTGAAGAATTGGAGATCAAGGAGCAAGGAGCGCGTAAAGAATTGCTTGTAATGGAGCCCGGGTTTAAATGTAATAGTTATATTTAAATTAATTTTTGCACCCCTAGGGCTTGATCTTTTGGTTCACTTGGTGACTCTAATGAACCAAACTAGAATAAAAATCCATAATCAATCCGGGTAAAATATAATATTCTATATGTGCATGCTTATACTATATATTATATATTATGCAAACATGCTTTGCATGTTAATTAATATGACGCGTATTATATATATATATATATATATATATATATATATGTGTGTGTGTGTGTGTGTGTGTGTGTGTGTGTGTGAATGCGCGCTAAACAAGATGAGACAAATTAATAACAAATCCCTCAATTTTTTTATATTAAGTCCTAAGCGTTCAAAGATATTTAGAATATCGAACGTCGCCTTCTACCATGATAAAAAATAATAGATTATCAATTAATTATTGTAAGTTTTTTGTGTCACCACAAGGCTTATCTTAATTCTTTGAGATGTTAATTTTATCACAATTGATGCTTATAAAGAAAATTGAACAATGTTGTTTTGTTGTGTCACCACAAGGACAATATTTTTTTTTGTTGAATATATGGAGTTCTAGGTTGGACTTAAATAGGATAATTTTGATTCGGATGTGCCACCACTTGATCAAAATAATCTAAGAGGCAAAATACAAGGAATTGCATAGTTGATGTAATTGACAAGAGTTATCTACCTATTTATTTATACATAGTTTGTTGTGCACACACAAGACTATTTACATTTGAAATGGGATCCTTATTCTCACTAGCATATCTTTAATTAGATATTGCCGAACTATATAGATTGAGGGTAATATAATTTGAAAAAAATAGTGGGAGATACCAATTTAAAATAAGACCTAAATTATTTTGATAATTAATAAAAGAATATATGCTAAAATATTGTTAAGAACAAATTCATTTACACAATTTTACAATTTCTAAATTACTATCACTGCGAAGCATATTAGATGATATTTAATCGGACCGAATCAAATGGATTGGTTAAGTAATTTGAGAATAGTTCTCATGGATGAAAAGCTATCTTATGTCCTTAATACACCTATCCCTGCAATGGTTGCAGACAATGCCTCTGAGGAAGAGATTGCTACTTTTAGAAAGTGACAAGATGATGCACAGTTGGCTCAATGCATCATTCTCGCATCCATAAGTAACTTGCTTCAGCGTTAGCATGAAACTATGGATACTCCTACTATATTCCTGCACATCAAGTAGTTGATGGTGAGGAAAGTAGGACTGATAGATATTAGATATCTAATGAGCTCTTCCGATCTAGAATGACCATTGACACTACAGTTCAGACACATGTCCTAAACATGATAAATTTGATTGAACAATTAGGATAATGGGTTTTGTCATGGATGGAGAGTTGAACCAAGATTAGATCTTGCACTCACTCCCGGACTCCTTTCACAATTGTTGTGATTTTTTATATGAACAAGCTAGATATTAGCCTCGCTGATTTGCTTAACATATTAAAAATATTGAGTCACTTTCCACCAAGAAAGACCAAGTCTTACTATTAGGGGCCAATGGATCTTCTGAAAAGAAGAATGATTCTAAGAAGGTAAATGGAAAGACAAAAAAGGATAATAAGAACGAAACTGATATAGATAGCAAAGGAGTTTGCTTTCATTGCAATAAGCCTGGACACTGGAAAGAAACTAGAAGAAACATCATGCAGAGGCTAACCAAAAGAAGCTTAGTGAAGTTTTGGTTACAAATACAAAATTGTTCATGATTTAAAATAAATTTTTCTTTAAGTCAAGGTTCTACTTGGGTATTGGATACCGACTTTGGTTATCATAAATATAGATTTATGAAGGGACCAAGCAGAAGTAGAAAGCTAAACAAATATAAGTAATCCTATGTGTGGGAAATGAAGAAAAGGTTGCTACATTAGCCATAGAAACTTATAGTTTAGCAATGCCTACGGGCAAATCTATTAAGTTAATAAGTTGTTATTGTATTCTAGTTCTGGTTAGAAACATTATTTCCATTTTATTGTTGGATAATAAAATTTTTGGTATTATAATTAAGAACAATTATTGTTCTATTTATAATAATAATGTTTTGTATAGAACTGGAATATTACTTAATGGATATTGTATACTTGACTTACGTGGAAATAATTTTGCAAATTAAACAAACGAGTATAAGAAAAGGAGATGATCATTCAAAGAGTTGAATGTGTGTATTTGCTGAAATACAAGTGTGAATTATTTGAAAGGTTCAAAGAATTCAAAAGTGAAACAAATTGGCAAAGTATTAAGATTCTTTGATTAGATCAACGAATAAATACTTGTGCAATAAGTTTCTAGATCATCTCAAATGGTTTTCTCATAATAGACGCCTCTTGATACGCAATAATTGATTGATGTATCTAAAAGGAAAAATCGCACCTTGTTGGACATGGTGCAGTCCACAATGATTTTACCGACATTCCAGTATCCTTCTAGGATAATGTCCTAGAAATTGTTGCATATTTACGAAAAGGTAACCTCAAAATATGGCCACAAGACTCCATAAAAGTTATGGACAGGAAGGATTCCTAATTTTAAGTAAGTTAAGATAAGGAGTTGTCCAGCTTATGTGAAAAGGTTTCAAAGGATAAGTGTGGGACAAAATTTGACAAGTATAGATTTATGGGACATCCTAAAGTAAGTTTAGGTTATATGTTCTATAATCCTACTTAGCAAAAGGTGTTTGTTGCGAAAAACACGATGCTTTCTAAGATAAAGATGTTTATCATTGAAGGGGCTAGTGGGAGGATAATAGATCTGAAGAGTTCAAGAACCACAAAACACTATAAGTTAAATAAGAGGAACCTGTAGATAGACCTATTGTACCACAACCGAATCGTAAATCTAGAATAGTACCGAAGATACCTGGGAGGTATGGATTCATCATAGATATGATGATGATGATGAGGTATGCATCATAGAAGATGATGATCCAGTTACATACGATGAGGTAAGAGTTGTAGACACTCAGAGAAATGGAATTGAAGCAAGCTTCTCAAATATGAAACATTCATTTTGATGAGACAATCAAAAGAGTTTGATTTTATCAAAAACAAGGATGAACCTAGTGTGTACAAAAGGGTTAATGGGAGCGTCGTGAAATTTCTAGTATTATATGTTGATCTACTACGAATAAGGAATGACATACCAATGCTACAATTAGTAAAGATAAAGTTGTCTAAACATTCCTCCACGAATGATTTGGGAAGAGTATCGTGATTGGGGATAAAATCTATATAGATAGATTTAAGAGGATGCTTGACTTAACCCAAGGAACGTATATTCATTTGATGCTAAAGTTGTTTAGCATGGCAGCTAAAGTCGTTTAGCATGGAAAACTCCAAGAGTTATCACATGTTGATGAGCCATGGAGTGTATCTCTCTTAATAGTCCCCATCGACTCATAAAAGAGAGATCGCATGAGTAACTATCATGTATACAATGAAATGTACGAGACCTGATATTAATCAGTCATATTCTAGAGAAGTTCACTATGAGTCAGTGAAAAACATCTTAAAGTACTTAACCAGCACTAAGGATGTGATCATATTCATGGTGGGTCTAAATTAAAACTAGAGGGCTTAACATACTCAAGTTTTTCAAACAGATCAAGATGACAGAAAATCCACTTTAAGGTAAAGCGTTATCTTGAACGGTGGTGCAGTGAATTGGAAAGGTTCCAAACAGCAAAGAGTTGCTGGTTTAGTGATAAAGACAAAGTATATAGCTGTAAATGAAGCTGCAAGTTGATTGTTTGGATGAAAAGTTCATTACAGAACTAGGAATAGTTCCTAAGTCTCATCTTGGATCTAAACATGTGTTGTGGCACTTTCATTTGATTATAAGAATCATTGAAAGATGGGAAATCACTATAGAGATAGTGAACTCTCAAGAACAATATTACATATCCATTTACTAAAGCTTATCCAACAGCAGGATAATCGTCACTTAGAGAAGAAGAGTGTGAGATACCAAGGTGATTGGCTTTAGTACAAGTGAGAGATTGAAAGTAGTATGCACACAAGCCAATCATGTTTGATGATAAAGCATATACTTTGTAACAATCTTATTCATTTATTAATAAAAAGTATTAATTTATTAAAGACTTTTAATTATCTACATGATGCTATTTTATAATATATGATAAACCCATAGTTTTAAGCAATGCTTTTAGAATAATGATGATGATCATTCTAATGAGATCTAAATTCTTAGAAAGCTTAAAACTAAAATAGTTCCCTATCGTTGGATTACTAAATTAGGGATTAGTGAATCCGGATAGATTGGTACATACGTTGCTTGCTCATTGAATGATGATGATTGATCATATGATCGTTTGTGTGGAGACACTAAAGAAAGTATGTAGGTACTTATTAAAGAATAAGTTTACTGAACGTGGCTCGCTAAGGAATACCTAATGGAGTTTTACTTGCCTGTCAATAGAAATTCCTGTAGTGATAGTAGTATAAGTGATCCTTGGACTTGAGATCTTCATAGTATCTTGTGTATGATGAGTTATACTTTGACTTATTCCTTAAGACCCTTAGGGTATATCAAAAGGTATGTGTGACGCCCCCAAAATAGGTATACATCACCCATCTTGAGTCGCCAAATACATGGTACAAAATTCAAATATAACTTAATTATACAACAGTCGTGTAAAATACGACAAAACATAATCTAAGAGTTTTAATAAGAATATTGTCATCTAGAAAATATCCACACTCAATGGAGTCCTCATTACATTTATTGTCACACTATTTAACAGAATAGTGAGGACTACTAATGTTATCATATGGACCATCACTCCATTCCCCGACTAGTCCCGGCTACGTTCTCATTTCCTGAAGAGAACAGTGAAAGAAAGGGTGAGCTCAACTAGCCCAGTAAGAAATATTATGACTAAGATAATGCAGAATAAATTATCATTAGTCTTCAACAATGTTAAACTGATAAAATACAATAGACATCAAGTTTAACTGCAGTGGAATAAGCAATCCATTAGAAGAGTCAAGTAGAGCATAAAATCTACTATCTTCTATGATTTAAAAAGTTTTTCATCAACTTTATCGCTGAGACTCAGCTTAATAAATAAACCATATCATTGATTCTTTCCTGCACTACGGGCCAAGGATATTCATTAAATCATCAATGGTCATGACTATACCGAATAATCCCTGGTCATAATCATACCAAAAACTGTCCATCAATGCACTACAGGCCACTGAGGACTTTCACGACATCATTCATCACATTACGATCATGATTATATCGAATAATCCCTGGTCATAATCATACCAAGTTCATCTATGCACGTAAGCCAAAGATGACTTTCATCACAATATAAGCATGAGGATGATGACAATGACATAATTATTCAATAAAACAAGTTCAAGGATAAATTTTAAAGATTTATAATTTAATTTATCCATAAATCAATAACGTCTAAATTGTCAACATGATACTTCTTTATGGAGTAAAATTTAAGAATGCTCAGAAGAATATTTCCATGAAAAGATACTGGATGAAGCACAAATATCCAGGATATTCTACTAATTTCATGGAGCATAGAAGCCAAAACTTTAGCCAACTAAGTATAATAGAATATATGAAACTGCAAATAGATTTTTTTTCCGTCATACGGTAATCAACGTAGACAGGTCATTTCTACAATTTAATAAAGAATGAATACAAAGGATCATTTAACATGCACGCGGTAATCCACATAGACAGGTTATTCCAATAGAATAATAAAGAATGGAATAATAGAAAAATTCACCATGCATGCAATAGACCGCACAGACAGGTTATTCCCAACAGAATAATAAAGAATGGAACTAGGTCACGCGTAATCCACACAGACAGAATATTCTAACAGAATAATAAAGAATGGAACCAGGTCATGCGTAATCTGCATAGACAGGATATTCCAACAGAATAATAAAGAATGGAATAACAACAGAATTCACCAGGCATGCGATAGACCAGCATAGAAAAGTTATTCCAACAGAATAATAAAGAATGAAATAATAGAAGAATTTCACCATGTATGCGGTACTTCGCATAGACATGTTATTCCAATATAACAATAAAGAATGGAATAACAGAAGTTCTCTTCATGAATATGAAAGAAATAATACCCCTTACCTTAGAAAGAAACTGGATACTGGAGTAGAGAGGTAGCAGACTTCTCTTCTTCTTTCTCTCTATAATAATTACTCTATAGCTTTAGTGAATTGGTGAGAAATGGAGGAAGAATGAGCTTCTATATATAGGAAAATATAGTTTCGATAATTGCACGTTTTGGGACTCGAAATATTACAGTACAATACCTCCAACTTTTCTTTTATTTTTAATTTAGTCCTGCAAGTATTATCAAACTTGCACCACCTCCCCTAATAGTAAATAATGTGAATCAATAGTTCAATCATGTGAATCAATAGGTATAATCATGTGAAAATACGAATTACAATATAGTACCTGCCATCTATACCTCCATTTTTAACTTAGTCATGCAAGTATTATCAATCTTATACCAACTCCCCTAATAGTACATGAATGTGATTCAATAGTACACACATGTGAACAAATAGTTATATAAGCATGTGAATTAATAGCAATTAATTGCTCATTTATCCGATTAATTACCCGACTGGTCAGTATAACTTCAAGACATCAATTAATATCGAAATAAATGTCGATTTTCACTAACACTAATAATTCTAACACAATGGAACTATCAATTTCATATTTAATCAACACGAACTTATTCATCATTAATATTATAACTCATAATATTTAACAACCAGGTCATTCCCAGAAAGAGGGGGCTTTTTGATAAGGATTTCTCCTTATTGGCGCGCAATTAGATGACCAAACCTCTCCTTGACAGAATTTCTAGACATTGTAAATATTGCAATTTAATAATATGAATAATTTTGTCGTCTCAATTATTGATTTAATAATATATCATATTATGTAGATGATACTGTGACAATAATCGAATCAATAATATGAGAGATATGATACAACAATTACTATAACAATAATTGAGTATAACTGAGTGACTTCTCACGTAATCATCAATAATCAATACCGTGTGCTACTATACAACCACGCGTATTACTGTACTTTTACTATCATGTAGTTCAATAGTTTTAACGGTAACACTTTCGCCGTTATTTTTAATAAAAGATAATTCTGTCGTTTTCTTACTACGATAATACTTCCGTTGTGGGGTCCACCAATAATTGTGTCGTCGTACGAATATTCCCTGTTAAAATGAATATTCCCCGACCAATCGAATATTATATAACCACTTGCTTACTTTGCAAAATTTGTAAATATTACCAACAACTATAACATTATATCAAATCCACACCATAATATTCAAAAAAAATATTTCAAAAAATTTAAATCTTTATTCATAAAATCTAGGGTCTCACAATCTCCCCTCCTTATGAAATTTCACCCTTGAAATTTACGTATGTACCTGGTATGCCGAAGAGGTGAGGATACCTTGAATATCGTTATTGTCAAAAATATTACACGTTGCATACGTGCATGCCCTGATGTCCTCCGATTGCCTCTTAATGCACATCAGTCTCTAAAATAGCCATTTTAGGCCTTGATACCGACCTCAAATCTCAAAACATAACGAATGAAAGATTTAGGTCAACTCGTTATCTTTTCGAATAATCTTGAATCACCTCAATCAGAGTTCATATGAAAAAGTTATGCCCAATTTACTAAAGGACGTCCGGACAGATTTTGGCTTAACACTTGACCAGCGCCTAGACGCCCAAATTTGGCCTTGGGCAAGCGCCTAGGCGCCCAGGAACAGATTCTAAGCGCCGAGCCTAGTGCCTAGGCACTCGACCTTTGACACTTAACTCCAATTTTCCATATTTTGTAACTTTTGACACATATACTTCAGATCTTCATAACTTCTTCATCTGTTATCAGAATTAGTCCATTTTTGAGGTTATGGAAAGCTTGTAACATGCCCTATAAAACCCCCATGATTTCATAATTTTTAGATTCATTAATTATTCCGAAATTTGGCTGTAAAGTACCCCAAGATTAAGTTTTTACTAACAACGATACGTGAAAAATGTTATGAACATGCGACATACTTGGCGGTAAAATGAGTCTATAGGCCACAGTTCCTACTCGATCGAGGATTTCAAATGGCCAATTTAATCGTTGTTGAGATTTCCTCTCTTCGTCGATTCTTACTTCTGAAATAACGTCTTCTTGAACTTTCTTCTTTATATTCATCAGATTCGGGTGTGTAGCTTAAGCGGCTTTAACTTTATCGATTAAAGTCGATTCTACTCGTATATTTGTTATCTTCACGTGGGTCCCTGGAGTCTTTAACTCCATGTTCATCATTTGTAAATTATATGAAATGGGTTTTTGTGTTAACAACATCGCACTCGTAAATGCATACGATCTTCTACTCAAAGCGTCAGCTACCACGTTCGCTCTTCCACGATGATATTGAATGGTATAGTCGTAATCTTCAATAGCTCGAGCCAACGTCTTTGGCGTATAATACGTTCGTTCTAGATGAAGAAATATTTAAGGGTTTTAGAAATGGGTTTTGTACTGAGGTCAATATAAAATTTGATTTCATGCTCTAGGGGTAGGCTAGGAAGTTCTTCAAGAATACGTCAGGAAATTTATTAACGATAGAAATATCATTTAAAAACTGTGACTCTCATCCAAGACTTGGATAGCACATGAAATGAAGGTTTCTCCTAACGGAGTTTCAACCAATAAGTCAAAGTCTAACTTCTCTAGGGTCAAATTTAAACGTTGAACGCAAGCAAGAGAGATAAAAGAATGGGTTGAACCGATATCTAATAAGGTATAGACTTCGCAAGAATTTATAATTAACTAACCCGTGATAACTTCGTTCGGGTTACTCGCTTTTTGAGAAGTCACGAAAAACACTCTTCCTGAAACCACCGACTTTGTTCTTGTTCGTATCCGCCTTTGGTGCCATTGTCCTAGCTAGACTTGACTTTGGTACACGACAAAATCGGGCTAGGTGACCTTCTTTTCCACAATTATAACATGTTTTGGACTGCTGCGTATAGTTTGGACTGATGTGTCCCTCCCTTCCGCATTTGTAACATACGACCGACGGTCGTTCTCCTTCCTTAACAGCAGGTGCTGGTGTTGCTATCTTTCCATCATTATTGAACCTTCTCTTCTTGAAATTTCCACTCTTATTATCTTGGCTATGATTACCACCGAAGTGGTTACCATTTCCTGGCATGATAATTTTCCCCACGATGGTTATCATTGTTCCGATGGCCGTTGCCACCGGTATGATTATTATCGTGTTGTTGGTCGTTATCTTTTGGTTGTGCTGAATCATTATCACTCTCCAATAACTGGGCCCTATTCACTACATCTAAATATAAACAAAGTTTATGAGAAATGAGGTATTGACATATATCGGGTTTCAAACCTCATAGAAACATTCGCGTCATTCCCTCCTCATTATCGACCAAATGGGATGCAAACTGGGATAACTCCGCAAATTTAGCCTTGTATTGCGACACGATCATATTGTTTTGCTCCAACTTGATAAACTCCACTTCTTTCATGTGATGAATACTTTCAGGAAAGTACTTGTCGTTGAACAACTCTTGGAACTTCTCCCAAGACATCTTGAGTGTGCGTTAGGCTGGGTACGTTTTACAGATTTCCACCAGTAATCTGCCTCTTCACACAACATAAAGGTGGCAAAGGGAACCTTTTACTCCTCGAAGCATCCCAAGACATCAAATATCTTGGTGATCTGTTTTAACCACATCTCCACCTTAAGTGGTTCTGGCTTTCCCAAAAACTCCGACGGTCCCAAGCTCCTTGAACTGCTTAGCAGTGACCAGCCGTGGGTTGCCGGTGAAAACTGTATTTTGAGCAGGAGTCTCCCTTACCCGATGTTGCATGAATTGCATAAAGCCTCTGAACATTCCATCGTAACCATTTCATCGGTGTTATTATTTACATGAGGATTATTGTCTTTTTGTTGCACAGGGTATTGATCGTTGGTGACTCAACGGTCTCATGTGCTTCATTGCTTATCTCAATATTTTTGGATGCCATTTTCAAATACTACCACAAAACAAGGGATAATTAACATATCACATATTATCCCTATACTATGGCCGATCAATTAAATACCAAATAAACTTAGGTAGGTCATACTAGCGAAGGAATTCTTGTATCTCCCCTCCTAGTTCTTATCTCACATCTCAGTCAGGGATCATATCCCTAAGCTTTGATACCAACTATGACGCCCCCAAAATAGGTATACATCACCCATCTTGAGTCGCCAAATACATGGTACAAAATTCAAATACAACTTAATTATACAACAGTCGTGTAAAATACGATAAAACATAATTTAAGAGTTTTAATAAGAATATATATTGTCATCTAGACAATATCCACACTCAATAGAGTCCTTATTACATTTATTGTCATAATATTTAACAGAATAGTGAAGACTACTAATGCTATCATTTGGACCGTCACTCCGTTCCCCGACTAGTCCCGGCTACGTTCTCATTTTCTGAAAAGAACAGTGAAAGAAAGGGTGAGCTCAACTAGCCCAGTAAGAAATATTATGACTAAGATAATGCAGAATAAATTATCATTAGTCTTCAACAATGTTAAACTGATAAAATACAATAGACATCAAGTTTAACTACAGCGGAATAAGAAATCCATTAGAAGATTCAAGTAGAGCATGATATCTACTATCTTATATGATTTAAAATGTTTTCATCAATTTTTATCGCTGAGACTAAGCTTAGTAAATAAATCACATCATCGAGTCATCCTTGCACTACGGGCCAAGGATATTCATTAAATCATCAATGGTCATGACTATACCGAATAATCCCTGGTCATAATCATACCAAAAACTGTCCATCAATGCACTACAGGCCACTGAGGACTTTCACCACAACATTCATCACATTGCGGTCATGATTATACCGAATAATCTCTGGTCATAATCATACCAAGTCCATCTATGCACGTAAGCCAAAGATGACTTTCATCACAATATAAGCATGAGGATGATGACAATGACATAATTATTCAATAAAATATGTTCAAGGATAAATTTTAAAGATTTATAATTTAATTTATATAGAAATCAATAACATCCAAATTGTCAACATGATACTTCTTTGTGGAGTAAAATTTAAGAATGCTCAGAATAATATTTCCATGAAAAGATACTGGATGAAACGCAAATATCCAGGATATTCTACTAATTTCATGGAGCATAGAAGCCAAAACTTTAACCAACTGAGTATAATAGAATATATGAAACTGCAAATGGAATTTTGCCCGCCATGCGATAAGCCACGTAGACAGATCATTTCCACAATTTAATAAGGAATGAATATAAAAGATCATTCATCATGCATGCGGTAATCCACATAAACAAGTTATTCCAACAGAATAATAAAGAATAGAATAAAAGGAGAATTCACCATGCATGCGATAGACCGCACAGACAGGTTATTCCCAACAGAATAATAAAGAATTGAACCAGTCATGCGTAATCCGTACATACATTATATTCTAACAGAATAATAAAGAATGGAGCCAGGTCATGCATAATCCGCATAGACAGGATATTCCAACAGAATAATAAAGAACGGAATAACAACAAAATTCACCAGGCATTCGATAGACCACACAGACAGGTTATTCCAACAGAATAATAAAGAATGAAATAATAGAAGAATTTCACCATGTATGCGGTACTTCGCATAAACAGTTTATTCCAACATAATAAAGAATGGAATAACAAAAGCTCTCTTCATGAATAAGAAAGAAATAATACCCCTTACCTTAGAAAGAAACTGGATACTGAAGTAGAGAGGTAGCAGATTTCTCTTCTTCTTTCTCTCTATAATTTCTCTCTATAATAATTGCTCTATAGCTTTAGTGAATTGGTGAGAAATGAAGGAAGAATGAGCTTCTATTTATAGGAAAATATAGTTTCAATAATTGTATGTTTTGGGACTCGAAATATTACAGTACAATACCTCCAACTTTTCTTTCATTTTTAATTTAGTCCTGCAAGTATTATAAAACTTGCACCACCCCCCCTATTAGTAAATAATGTGAATCAATAGTTCAATTATATGAATCAATAGTTATAATCATGTGAAAATACGAATTACAGTATAGTACCTTCCATCTATACCTCCATTTTTAACTTAGTCATGCAAGTATTATCAATCTTGCATCAACTCCCCTAATAGTACATGAATGTGATTCAATAGTACACACATGTGAATAAATAGTTATATAAACATGTGAATTAATAGCAATTAATTACTCATTTATCTGATTAATTACCCGACTGGTCAGTATAACTTCAAGACATCAATTAATATCGAAATAAATGTCTATTTCCACTAATACTAATAATTCCAACATAATAGAACTATCAATTTCATCTTTAATCAACAGGAAATTATTCATCATTAATATTATAACTCACAATATTTAACAACCAGGTCATTCCTAGGAAAGAGGGGGCTTTCCGATAAGAATCTCTCCTTATTGGTGCGCAATTAGATGACCAAACCTCTCCTTAACAGAACTTCTAGACATTGTAAATATTACAATTTAATAATATGAATAAATTTATCGTCTCAATTATTAATTTAATAATATATCATATTATGCAGATGATACTGTGACAATAATCGAATCAATAATATGAGAGATATGATGCAGCAATTACTGTAGCAATAATTGAGTATAACTGAGTGACTTCTCACGTAAGCATCAATAATCAATACCGTGTGCTATTATGCAACCACGCGTATTACTGTACTTTTACTACTGGGTAGTTCAACAGTTTTAACGGTAACACTTTCACCGTTATTTTTAATAAAAGATAATTTTGTCGTTTTCTTAGTACCATAATACTTCCGTTGTGGGGTCCACCAATGATTGTGCCATCGTACGAATATTTCCCTGTTAAAATAAATATTCTCCGACCAATCGAATATTATATAACCACTTACTTACTTTGCAAAATTTATAAATATTACCCACAACTATAACATTATATCAAATCCACACCATAATATTCAAATAAAAATTTGAGAAATTTGAATCTTTATTCATAGAATCTGGGGTCTCACAGTATGCTTGGGTATAATAAGTTTACATGGACATAATGTATGATCAATAAAGAATCTATCTCTTCTAGTAAAAGAAGAGAAATGTCCTATGTGATTCGATAAATGATAACCCTAGTAGTCCTTGGCCAAGGTAGAATGAAATTAGAAAGGAGTTTCTAATATGCATTATTTGGAGTTGTGCATTTAAGGGTTGAAATACATATAATTAAATAAAAAAAAGACTTGACAGTAATTCCATGTCTTATATTTAATTGGGACATTGTATGGTGGAAATATTGAATTGTACGGTAACTATTTATTCAAAGGTTCTTTTATGATTAATATTGAAATCTATATTATCTGAAAAGTCGTTGATCGCTAGGGAGGTTTATCCCTATTGTAGAATAAATATTATTTATTTAAATAAATTAATAGTTTATTTATTTATTTAAATAAGATTAGAATTGTTCTAATTGATTTATTCACAACCGGTTTAATATGGAGAACCTAAAGGGTCACACTATAAAAGGAAGAATAATTATTTAAGAAGTTAATGGCATAATTATAATAATATGTTAAGTGTATTTAATTTAATCTATGGTGATAGAATAAATTAAATAGCTTAATATTTATTATTTAATATTTTGGAAATATTAAATATATAAATTAATAAGGGTAGTCTTATTAATATTATTACAATTATTATTATTTTAATTTCTAAAGAGTTGGAAATTAATTTAATATTAGTACTCTGACTTATTCCTAATAAGATTAGGAGGCTACATAATTAAAAGATTTTAATTAATTATTCCTAATAAGATTGGGAACATAATTATTAAAGAATTTAATTAATTAAAATAAAACCCAATTCCTTAATTGTTAAGGAGGGTTGCCCACATCTATAAATAAGAGGATTTTAATAACTGCACGTTTTGGGGCTCGAAATATTACAGTATAATACCTTCCTCTTTTCCTTCATTTTTAATTTAGTCCTGCAATGTATTATCAAACTTGCACCACCTCCCCTAATAGTAAATCATGTGAATTAATAGTAAATCATGTTAATCAATAGTTCTAGACATGTGAAAATACGAATTACAGTATAGTACCTCCATCTATACCTCCATCTTTAACTTAGTCATGCAAGTACTATCAATCTTGCACCAACTCTCCTAATAGTAAATGAATGTGAATCAATAGTACACACATGTGAACACATAGTTATAAGCATGTGAATTAATAGCAATTAATTGCTCATTTATCCAATTAATTACCCGACTGGTCAGTATAACTTCAAGACATCAATTAATATCGAAATAAATGCTTATTTCCACTAATACTAATAATTTCAACACAATGGAACTATCAATTTCATCTTTAATCAACATGAACTTATTCATCATTAATATTATAACTCATAATATTTAACAACCAGGTCGTTCCCAGGAAAGAGGGGGCTTTCCGATAAGGATTTCTCCTTATTGGCGCGTAATTAGGTGACCAAACCTCTCCTTGACAGAACTTCTAGACATTGTCAATATTTCAAATAATAATATGAATAACTTTGTCGTCTCAATTATTGATTTAATAATATAACATATTATACAGATGATACTGTGATAATAATTGAATCAATAATACGAGAGATATGATGCAACTAATTACTGTAGCAATAATTAAGTATAACTGAATGACTTCTTACGTAAGCATTAATAATCAATATCGTGTGCTACTATACAACCACGCGTATTATTGTACTTTTACTACCGGATAGTTCAACAGTTTTAACAGTAACACTTTCGTCGTTATTTTTATAAAAAGATAATTTTGTCATTTTCTAAATACGACAATACTTCCATTGTGGGGTCCACCAATGATTGTGTCCGTCGTACGAATATTCCCCGACAAAAAGAATATTCCCCGACCAAACAAATATTTTATAACAACTTGCATACTTTGCAAAAAATTCACATATCACCCTTAACTTTAACCTTTTATCAATTTAACTATTTACGAAATAAAATAATAATCATAAGAAAATTGAATACTTTCATTTCATAAAATTTGGGGTCTTACATCTAGTGCCTTGGGATTGCCTCATTAAAACCTTGCAAAGGAAAATCCAGTGGAAAAAAACCTTAGCGGACGGAAAAAGAGTACAATCAACACATATCCTTTTTACTCCCCTTCATAAGTACATAGAATTTCCATTGTTCATGGTAAAAATATTATTAAGTCGAAGCATGTCAATATTGTACACCATCTTCTTCAAAATCATAGTTGGTAATGACTTAATGAATCTATCAACCAAATTATCACATGATCATATATGCTTGATATCAATATCGCCATTCTTCTAGGGCTCATGTGTATAAAATAATTTTAGGTGCAATATGTTTGGTTCTATCACCCATGATATAACATCCTCTAATTTGAAGTGATACAAGCGACATTATCTTCATATAATATCGTTGGACTATTTATGATTGATGATAATCCAAAGTTCACACAAATATGTTGAATTACGGATCTCAACCAAATACATTCACAACTTACATCATAAATTGTGATAATCTTTGCATCAGCAGATCCAACTAACTGTGGTTTTAATCTATATTGCTTCTAAGTTAACTGCAAATGCTATATCAGGTCATGAGAAATTTTGCAATATATATCAAAACACCAATTGTACAAAGATATGGTACTTCAGGACCAAGAAATATGGTACTTCAGGACCAAGAGTTTCTTCATTATTTTCATTGTGGTCAAAACGGATCTTTCTTGATATCAAGTGACCAATCTATTATTGGAGTACTTAAAGGATTAACATTATCCATGTAAAGTTACTTCAGGACTTTTCCTGTGTATGTTGATTGATGGACAAGAATTCCATAGCTCAATTTATAGGACAAGACAAAAATTTGTCTTACCAATATCTTTCATCTCAAATTTGTTATTTTTGTCAACTCTTTTGGAGCAAGATCTTTCATCAATAAATACAGCAATAATAACAAATCCATATTATGATCTTTTGATAAAAATGCATGCACAAATTGGATTATTCTCAAATCCTTCTTTTAAAAGATATCTACTCGGGCTATTATACCACAATATGCATCTGGATTGCTTTAACCCATATAAAGATCTTTGTAGCTTAAAATACATACTTTGAGATGTAGAATTATATGTTTCAGGCATTTTATATCCTTCAAAAATTTTCATGTATATATGATCATTATCTAATTATCCATACAGATATGTTGTAACAACATTCATTAATCGCATATCAAAATTTTCTTTTGCTATCAAGCTAATTAAAAATCTGAATGTAATTGCGTCCATTACAGGAGCATATGTTTCTCCATAATTAATACTAGGTCTCTGCGAGAATCCTTGTGCTACAAGTCGCGCTTTGTACCATATAATTTCATTTTTCTTATTTCGTACAAATACCCATTTGTATTCAACAGGCATCACACCTTTAGGTGTTCGGACTATAGGTCCAAAAACTTCACGTTTACTTTGTGAATTTAGTTCTACTTGAATCGCCTCTTTCCACTTGGGCCAAATATTTCTACGTTGAACATTCATCAACAATTTGTGGTTCATATTCATGATCATTACTTCTGGTAATATCAAGAATAACTTTATATAAAAATATGTTGTCGACAACAATTTTATTTCTATCCAATATATCTATCTCCTGTATATACATAATGTATCGAGATCTTGTTATTTTCATGTATCTGATCCTCTTCAGGGGATAACTCATCCTCTTCACGGAGATAAATCTTCAAGAGTTTTATTTACAGGAGATTTTTGTTCATAAGTTTTGGATAGATCAATAAATTTTGTAGCATGTTTCATGGGTATAGCCTCTTTATAGGCTGCAACTTATTTTTCTTGTACTTTCTTCTTCTGGGAAATTTTATCTTTAACACCGATCATTCTTCCATGTTTCAAGTGTGACTTTGATTCAATTTTCTGATGTATTAACTGATTGTCCTACAGGGACTTCAATCTCTTCTAGAGTATTAGTAGCTAAAATGTGAGATATCACACTTTTCTTATTATCGGTGAATAATTCTGGTAATTGATTTGCAATTCATTGCAAATGAATAATCCTTTGAACTTCTAGTTCATATTGATTTGTATGAGAATCATGATTAAATAACGTTGAAACATTCCAATTAATCTTCCATCGTGCTTCAGGCAACGATCTCACGTCGTGCTTTAGGCAATGAAACATTCCAATAATCTCCCGTCGTGCTTCAAGCCAACGATCTAACGTCGTGCTTCAGGCAACGACTTTTCTCCCCCTAATGGTGGGAAGATTGTTTCATTAATGGGAGGTTTCAATAATTCAACGCAACATTATTGATCCTGGATGATTAATATGATCATGCCAAATCATAAAAACCTTTTGGATCTGAATTCTGGTGTATTATACGCTTCTGGTGTATTATAACATTTGTTTCAACTATTCTCATTTTAGTATAATATATCCCAGAAGAGAAAATATACAACTTTTCTAATATGAGCTTCTGGCACGATACTATTGAAGTAATATAAAGAAATTTTTCACTGCCTTCAATAAAATAGCATGCCCCCAAACAGAGACAGGAAGTTTTGTTCTCATGAGCAATGGTCTTGCAATTAACTGGAGGCATTTAATAAATGATTCAGTAAGACCATTCTGAGTATGAACATGGGCAACATGATGTTCATTATTTATCCCAAGTGACATGCAATAATCATTAAATGTTTGGGATGTAAATTCACCAGCATTGTCAAGACGAATAGTTTTGATTGTATGATCCAAAAATTGTGCTCGTAATCTAATAATTTGAGCAAGTAATCTCGCAAACGCTAGGTTGCGAGCTGATAATAAGCACAATGTGAACATCTTGTAGATGCATCTATTAAAACCATAAAATATTTAAATGGTCCACTTGGTGGGTGAATAAGCGCACAAATATCTCATTGAATACGTTCTAGAAACTTTGGAGATTCAATCCCAATTTTAGTTGGTGATGGTCTAATGACCAATTTGCCTTAAGAACAAGCAGCACATGAGAATTCCTTAAATTGAAGAATCTTCTGGTTCTTCAATGGATGACCATTATAACGTATATTTTTAAAGCTGAGCAAATTTCTGCTTGCCTTAGAAGAATATAAAGAATCATCAAGGAAACCATAGATATCAAAATTAGTTATATCCACTCCATTTGAAAAGTCAAAATAATTCATGGGATCTTCAGGATCATTATGAACAATAAAGTTTATTTCAATTCTATTTCCTTTTCTTTTATGGAGTCTTGGTACAAATCTATATACCAAATGTTTAGGATAGGTACATTCCTTTTCTATATTGATTGTTCCTTTCACGTCTACTACCACAACCACAATCATAATTTCCTCTATGATTATCAAATGAGGTTCCATTCACTTCAGGGAATGTAATAGAATCGGTCGAGCGAGATTGTTGGTTTTTCATCAAAAACTCATTATTTTGTACATCTACTAGAAGACATAATTTCACTTCTGGAAACATAGTTTCCTTTATCACTTCAGGAAATATTTTGTAAACTTACGCTCTCGATATTGCTACCGCAAGAGCATATTCAAGGCATGAAATATAATAAATATTTTCTCTAACATACCTTCATCACTGTTTTTCACTCAAGACTTTTAAAATCTTGCAACTTCAGGTGCAACCAATTATAATGAGCTTTTAAAATCTTTCCTTTAAATCATTTCATAAGACAAGTGAGTCTTTTACTGTAATGTACTCAACTTTTAATTTTTCATAGAGATGATAGCGAATAAAAATCATTAATTTTGCATGATCCTGCAGGGATGCATGATTGTCAACTATAATTGTATCTCCAAGGTTCTTTGCCTTTATATGAATCCCATCAAGATTCCATTACAAATAATTCTTGCTCAATATAAATCAAGGGCAACAAATTCAAATTTATAAGATTTGAATATTAAATAACTAAATATATTCCCATCAAATTAAATAATTATATATGTTCAGTTTTAATTGTAATGAAATAATTTATAGAAATACAGTAAAACACGAAACTAAATTTGTCCACTAAAAATAATAAACCAATACTACTAAGCATATTTGTCATTGTAACTTCATACACAAATTTATCAAAAGGTCATTAGAAATATATCAAATATGCTATCATGCATGCCAAAAGGAAATATATCAAAAATCATTAGAAATATATCAAATATGCTACCATGCATGCCAAAAGGAAATATATCAAAAATCATTAGAAATATATCAAAAAAAATTATAAAGATTGTTTTAGTACGGAAACTAGAAAGTACCATTTTTGAAGATTATATCTTTTAGTTGTTATCTGCTGAGATATGAAAATATCTAAAAATGTAATCATCATGTATTTTATCGGATCCCTTTTGAATTATTTAGATTGGAAGGAATGTAAAATTACAATACACTTTTATAAAAACAAACACTGCACAATAATTGAGGTTAGATATTACGTCGTATAACAACAAAACAATTTGAGGGTGGTGTGATGATGACTTACATATGAGTATGACAGTCATTAGCATGCTAGAACCAAGAAAACCAAACTCTAATAACAGTTTATGAATAGAATACCATGCAGTATGTTATACTAAAAAAAATTGTGTATCCATATATATATATATATAATAGATAAATATACCTTCTCATTTGTTAATGCCTGATTTTGTACGCCTGACGAAATCACCAAAACAACAGGCCAAAATAGCGTCAACGGTTGATGGAGTAATTGTTGTGAAATCAAACTCACGAAATACACTCAAATAAACATAAATAAAGAAATATAAAGTATGAACACAAGAATTTACGTGAAAACTCAATTGAGGGAAAAATCACCGGGAGAGAGAGTAATCCACTATAATAATATTGGGAGTACAAGTTGTGTATTTGTGTTGTATCTCTTGTGTGTGTTGTCTCTCCCAAATCCTAGCTTGTAGCCGTATATATAGAAGTCACCTCCATCCGCATCCAACTAGGAGAATGACTCCTTTTGTAGAATCACCTTATAACTACTGAATCTAATTAAGAGTAGCAGTCCTAATTAAACCTCCTTATCCCACCAAATAAGGAAACACAATCCTGTTTTAATAAGACTCTCCACTATCACAATAAATATATATGGGCTATCACCAGATTCAGACCATTAAATAGACTGGGTTGCACCATGGCTAGACCCAAATAATCACATCCCAACATTGCCCCCCAGTCTCTTATTTATAAGTAACTTAAAATAAGAGAATATACAAATTTTGTCACACCCAAACACCATACGCCAAACAAAAACTTGTGACTCTCAATATTTTTGCCCCACTCCTCAATTCATTTCTAAGATATACATAAAGATCCGCAAGCCACGACCCATGTGCCACGTGCCACGAGCCACGAGCCACATACTTTGAGACACGAGCCACGTGCTTTGAGCTATGAACCACAACGAGCCAAAGTGCTTCGAGCCATGAGCTTCATGCTTTGAGCTACGAGCCACGTGCTTTGAGCCGCAAGCAACGAGCCAAGTGCTTCGAGCCATGAGCTTCATGCTTTGAGTCGTGAGCCACGTGCTTTTAGCCGCGAGCTATGTACTTTGAGTTACATGACACGAGCCATGAGGGTTTAAAACATGTATTGGCTAGATCTTCTCCTTTTCAATTTCCCTTTTTCTTCTTGTAAGATCTTGGCTTTTTTAAGAATGCTTAGAATCTTCGATTGCTCAAGTTCGGCACTGCTCAATAGGAAGTACGTCATTTGCCTGACTGATTTCAACTGTAGTCTCCACACTGGCATGCAATACTCCACTTTCCTGTTATTTACTTCTTAATTTTGGCTAAGTCAAAGACTTTAGACTTGACATCATGCACAGTTGTTTATCATTACTTTTATTTAAAAGCAAGTACATGGGCTTTACCTTAAGCCTGAGCACACAAGGAAACCATCGGCATTAATAAGCATACAAGGCATGAGTTTTATAATATTAATCATGTTAATGATGAAGCATATTCTATACAAATTGGTATTCATCATATTAATTAATCTGTTTATGCTAAATTGTAGCATTATCATTACTCCACATGTATAATAATTGACAAAAAGTCATATATTCCACTACTATTCTTTTTCATGAGTTGAGACTTGAGCAGATCCGTATATAATAATTGACGGAAAGTCAAGAATTTGCTGGTATATATATATATATATATATATATATATATATATATATATATATAATATTTATTTCGTAAATAAAAAAGAATCACTTATCTTCTTCGGTGAATCGGTGATTTTAAATTGACACTAGAACAAGTGTCTTGGTTCCCACAGACGGCCTCAAGTTCCACATTTCCTCCTTTTTCTGGTCATAACATAACAATCTAAATATGGGGAAGTTGAATGACTATTCAGATTCTATTACAACAAAAAGATGAGGTTATCTAGCTGGGAGAAGCCTATAGAATTAATAAAAGCAATTGAGGTAAGTTGTTGTCCAGGTGCTTACATATATCTTTGACATTCATTCTGTATATATTCCTCCAGATTGTGGGTAACAACATATGGATTTAATTCCATTGATTTTCTTCTGTGCAAAGTTCGTTTCTCAATTGCTCATTCTTAGGTGTGTTATTTCTAATGCAAGCTTGGTGATGGAAGACCTTTCTATTTCTTCAAAGTGGGCCGTTTTTACTATTACGATTATGTATTTTTTTGCTAGTTTTTTGTAATGGAAAAATAGAATGCCTGAGAATTAATTCTTAAAATGGTTGTTTTTGTTGTTATAATTTCCTTTTTGCTATTGGGTTTATATTGAAATATAGAATTTAACATATTTGATCACTTTTAAACACATCCTATTTTTATCATAGGAAATGTCAATTGGCATGTCACAACCAGACATATAAAATAAAAAGTATATGAAATCATAAAACTGGAAAGCCAAGGAGTAAAATAGAGAATAGAACAGATAAATAAAGAATAATAATATCTGAAAATATATAAATACAAAATCCCAACTACATATATAAAAATACATGTATAAATACATGAAATTAGTAATATTTGTTTGATATATTTGAATGATATTGTACTAATGTTATTTTTAACAAACAAAATTTTCAAAATATTTTGCAGGTTGTATTGATTCTTGACTTGCTCAATTTAAAAGTCTTTACTTCTCCAGTTAGAAAAGGTACTACTTATTGGTATATTTTATTTTTTATTCTTATTTTTTATCTTAAATTTTTGTTTGAGAACACAGGTTTGACAAGAGTAGCAATATTATTGGAGAAAGGAGGGAACTAGTAAAAATGTAGTAGGATTTAGGTTTGTGATAGGCATAGGAGATGGCTAATTTTATAGGTTTTGAATATTTAGGGAAGATATATATATATATATATATATATATATATATATATATATATAGGGCTATATGTATATACACAGCTGTGTATTACACAGTAAGGCTTTGGCGACAGATTTTTTGGGCTATAGCAACGGTAAACTGTCGCCATAGCCCAGAATAGCTATGACGACAGGTGAAATCGTCGCTATAGCCCAAAAAACCGTCATAATAGCCTACTGTGTAATACACAGCTGTGTACATACATTTTTCCCATATATATATATATATATATATGCATATGTTATATATTATATAAAATATAAAATATGTTACATATGTTTAATGATTGGTTTTATGGATTGACCAATATACGAGTAATTTCTAATTTTAAATTTTGTTTGGAATATAGTAATTTGTTTAATTGTTCCTGCTTGAATGTGATTGCTTCGTTGGTGGTTATTGATTTAACTACCAAGAATCATGTTTTAGGGTTTTTGTGCTATTGAATATAGCATAATTTGTTTGGAATATAGTAATTTGTTTAATTGTTCCTGCTTGAATGTGATTGCTTTGTTTGTTATGATGTATTTAATATTCTATTTTATTTTATACTTTTGTTGAAAGAATATTTTAGACTTGGGCACCTTTTTGAATATGTATTGATATCTTTTTGTATGTCTTTATATGGTTGTGTCAAGTGAAAATTTTGTAATGTAGTGATTGGTTTATGGGTTGACCAATATATGAGTAATGTGTAATTATAAACTTTGTTTGAAATATAATAATTTGTTTGATTGTTCCTGCTTGAATGGGATGCTTTGTTGGTGGTTATTGATTTAACTACCAAGAATCATGTTTTAGGATTATTGTGATATTGATTTTCAATGAGTTTTCCGTGTATTTATTTAGTATATTTGTTATGTTGCATTTAATATTATATTTTATTTTATACTTTTCTTGAAAGATAATTTTACACTTGTGTCAAGTGATAATTTTGTAGTGTAGTGAGTAGTTTATGGGTTAACCAATATTTGAGCAATGTATAATTCTAAATTTTGTTTAGAATATAGTAATTTGTTTGATTGTTCCTGCTTGAATATGATGCTTCGTTGGTGGTTATTGATTAAACTACCTAGAATTATGTTCTAAGGTAATTGTGATATTGATTTTGAATGAGTTTTTGTGTATCTATTTAGTGTATTTGTTATACTATATTTAATATTCTATTATATTTTTTATACTTTTGTTGAAAGATAATTTTACACTAGGTCACCCTTTTGTATATTTTTTGATATTTTGTATGTCAAGTGAAAATTTTGTAGTGTTGAAAGTACTTTTAATGTAATGCATAAAGTGTGGCTTGGACGTTGAATGAACTTTTAAAATTGGATCAATATTGGTATTTGCAACTAAGAACAAATTTTGACATCAAAGGTATTGTTGAAATTAGTAATATTTATTTGATAAGTTTGAATAATATTGTACTAATGCTATTTTTAACGAACTAGATTTTTAAAATATTTTGCAGGTTATATTGATTCTTAGTAGGCTTGCTCAATTTAAAAGTCTATACTTCTCCGGATACAAAAGGTATTATTTATTGGTATATTTTATTTTTTATTCTTATTTTTTTATCTTAAATTTCTGTTTGAAAACACATGTTTAACAAGAGTAGTAACATTATTGGAGAAAGGAGGGAAGTAGTAAAAATGTAGTAGGATTTAGATTGTGATAGGCCTAAGAGAGGGCTAATTTTATAGGTTCTGAATATTATGTATAAATATATATATTATATTGTTTTATATTATTATATTTGTAATATACATATATGTATACAAGTATATCATATATATATATATATATATATACACTGTAATATCATATATTATATAAAATATGTTACATTTATTTAATGATTTGTTTATGGGTTGACCAATATAAGAGTATTGTGTAATTTTCTAAACTTTGTTTGGAATATATTAATTTGTTTAATTGTTCATGCTTGAATGTGATACTTCGTGTGTGGTTATTGATTAAACTATCAAGAATCATATTTTAGGATTATTGTGATATTGATTTTGAATGAGTTTTCCGTGTGTTTATTTAGTGTATTTGTTATGTTGTATTTAATATTCTATTTTATTTTATACTTTTCTTGAAAGATAATTTTACACTTGGTCACTCTTTTGAATATATTGATATCTTTTTGTACATCTTTATATGGTTATGCAAATTGAAAATTTTGTAATGTTGAAATTACTATTAATGTAAAACATAAAGTGTTGTTTGGAATGGTTGAGTTAATTTTTGTAACGTATAGAACTCACAACTATGTAAGCAGAAGATGAGTAAATTTTGGATGAATATTGTTATTTGCAGCCATGAACAAATTTCGGCATCAAAGTTATTATTGAAATTAATAATATTTGTCTAATATGTTTGAATGATATTGTACTAATGCTATTTTTAACGAACGAAATTTTCTAAATATTTTGCAGGTTGTATTGATTCTTAGTAGGCTTGCTCAATTTAAAAGTTTTTACTTCTCCGATTAGAAAATGTACTACTTATTAGTATATTTTATTTTTTATTTTTTATTTTTTATCTTAAATTTTTGTTTGAGAACACAAGTTTGACAAGAGTAGCAGCATTATTGTTGAAAGGAGGGAAGTAGTATAAATGTAGTAAGATTTAGGTTTTGTGATAGGTGTAGGAGAGGGCTAATTTTATAGGTTTTGAATATTTAGGGAAGAGGTATAGATATTATATTATTTTATATTATTATATTATTATGTATGTAATAAAAGTATATGTATATGTATATAAGTATATCTATATATGTAGTATATTATATATTATATTATATATACGTAATATACATATATATATATATATATATATATATGGGTTATATGTATATACACAGCTGTGTATTACACAGTAAAGCTTTGACGACAGATTTTTTGGGCTATAGCGACGGTAAACTGTCGCCATAGCCCAGAATAGCTATGACGACATGTGAAATCGTCGCTATAGCCAAAAAAATCGTCGTAATAGCCTACTGTGTAATACACAGCTGTGTACATACATTTTTCCCTATATATATATATATGTTATATATTATATAAAATTTGTTACGTATATTTAATGATTGATTTTATGGGTTTACCAGTATACGAGTAATGTGTAATTTTAAAATTTGTTTAATTGTTCCTGCTTAAATGTGATTGCTTCGTTGGTGGTTAAATTTGTATTGTTGAATCAGAATTCCTTCCAAAGTCCCCTACCTTCATAGAAATCCTACTCGGTAGATTGGACACGAATAAAATTCTTCTTTTGGCTAAAAACTTCTGATTTTTCATTCTTTACCCATAATTGATTACTACTTTACTTCTAATATATTGGTGGCTTCCAATTTTTTATCGACTTGTAAAAAAAAATTCTTATTAAAACGAAATTATTTTAATACACAGACAAAAAAGAGTTATAAGCCATTAAATCTCGTTTTTAATGTACTGTTAATCTCACAGCAAAATCCTCGCAAAGAAATCCTTATAGTGGATCGGAATCCTTGGAAGTTAGGCTTTCTTCACAAATTTCTCTCTCCTCGAGGAGACTTCTACACTTGCTTTGCTTTTGTTTAAAAACCTGAAATTTCTCTCTCCAAATCATTTTTCTGTTGGTGACCTGAATATCTTCAATACAGCTTCAAATCTTCATTCTTGACATATTTTCTCTAATTTGATACTCATTCTAATATCGGATCTATCCCTCAGCGACACAAGTCAACAGGTATCGGTTGTCTTAGGGATTGTTTGTTTACTTTTAAATGAATCTAAATTTGAACGAATAAGTCATTAAAACAGTTTGTTTAACAATTTTTTAATTCTGAATGTTCATCCAAAAATTTATAATTGCATGAGTAAGAAGTAGTACCAAATAATACTTTTACTTACATTCTTTCATAGACAATTAAAATTTACATTCAATATTCACCTATTTTACTATTGTAAACAAATTTTGCCATGCACAAATTATTTTTTATTTTTGTTTAACAAAAATTTGAATAACCAATTTAATAAATGTTGTTGTAGTTTTTTGTTTTGATTTTATGTATTATAGAATGTTATTAATATTTTCTAGTGTTTTATTCCTAAAATTAAAATTTTAATAGTACACTTCATCAAAAATTGTTCAAAAGTTTTTATATTTAATTTTTCTTAGATAACATTGTTTATTTATAATTATATAATAAATTTGTTCCTAATAGCCCAAAATGTTAAAATAGGATAATAAACATATTCATATATTTTAGACGGACCAAACACATCATTTTATTTCGTATTCAAGTTTTCTACTCCATTCAATTCATTCAATTTTTGTTTATACATTCTGAACCTTTCATTCAGTTTTATCGAATATCACCTTAATTTTCTTACATATCGGTCCTGACAACATAACTCACATCTTGAGACATCCCGATGAGAAAGTGAAATATCATTTTTGGGTTTGGGTTTGTGTTCATAAAAATCTGAAAATAATTTGAAATGTATTTTTTTTTCCGACCCAAGTTTCACCTACTAATGAAAATAATTAACTTGCTACAAAAAGTTCTTGACCACCTTATTTCATTAGAATGCCTTCTCTTTAATTTTGCCAAAATCAAATAAAAAAATGGTGGGGCTCATCGGTATCCAATATATATATATATATATATATATATATATATATATATATATAGAACACGGATCAGGTCCGGGAGTCCGGACCTGATCCAAAATCCGACCTTTTTTTTTTGGTAGAACTAAAAAATAAAAAATTATGAAACTAAAATTTTTCCATAATACAGTGTTTTGGGTGTGTTTTTAATACCCACACCAACCAATGTATGTACAGTCTGCCCAGACTATACAGATATATTTTGTTATACGTATCCAAATCACACCCAAAACACTGTATTATGTAAAAAATTTAGTTCCATAATTTTTTTTTTTTTAGTTCTACCAAAAAAAAAAGGTCGGATTTTGGATCAGGTCCGGACTCCCGAACCTGATCCGTGTTCTATATATATATATATATATATATATATATATATATATCTATTATTTAAAACAGAGCTACATAAACGTCGCATCCAGATCCACGTCAGCAGCTCTCTCTGATTCCCAATTCAAATTTCAAACCATCTCTCTTACGCACAAACAACTCTTTCTCTCTCTCACTCTCGGTTCCCCCAAACAGCTCAATCCTCTGCACCTCTTTGTCTCTACTTCTTTTGCAATTTTATTTTCTGAAGATTAACCGAGAGCTTGTTTTGTGCAAGAGAAGATGACGAGAGAGAAACAAAGCATCTCCAAGCCCTAGAGCAAGGAACAGCCGAACAATGGCGTCTTCGTCTCTTCCAAATCGATCTCCTCGAGTACGAATCCATTGTCGCCGCCGTTAATGGCACCACCGGTGTCTCTCATCTCGCTTCTCCCTGCATAATCGACAGAGTACTTGATCCCGAGGTCCTCCGAAGAGGAATTCACAAGAACGAAGATCGAAATGTAACGGAATTTAGAAGAGCCAAGCGAAGAGAGGCCATGGCTGCGAGTACAGCAGGAACATAAATTGTTGCAGCGCCGCTGGCTGGTGCAGATGCTGGTGCTCCAACATCTTGTGCTATCGTCGCTCCAAAACTGGCGAAAACTATAACAACCATCATTGAGATTGTGAGAGCAGCAGCAAACTTAGAGCCTTCCATTCCTCTGTAAGTTCTTAAAACTGCACAAATGTGTGTTTTTGTGTGTGAGAGAGAAAGAGAGAAATGGATACTTTTGAGGATTGTTGCTGAAGTGAGTTTTTAGAGTTTATGCTAGAAGAGAATGGTTAGTCCATGAATTCATTTGCCAGCTTTTTTAATATTTGTTAGTCCATGAATTCATTTGAGTTTGGTTGATTGGTTTTGTTTTGTCTCTAAATTAATTGTTAAATTCCACTCCACTAACAGGCTGGAAAAAAATGTGCACCAGGGACTCAAAACATGTTGTTGAATGATTTTGATGCTCTGTCCAGAAGTGTTTAAGCTTGTTTATTGGATTTTAATCTTGTAGCATGTGATGATCATATGTTGGGATTTTAATCTTGCAGCATGTGATGATTATATGTTGGGTATAGAGTTTGAGATATATGTTGGAGTAATAAACAATAAATTTAGAAAATAATCCCTCCATTCCATTTTGGGTATGATGATTTTGGGTCTCATTCAGAGGTACAAACGTTGAATTTAGTGGCTCGCTCTCCAATAATGAAAATCTACTAATAAGCAACACATTAATCTCCAGATTTTTGACCATTTGCTGTGATCTGAAATGTTTGTCAATTTTTCTCCTAGCAGATAACTGGAAAGTTGATTGTTGCTTATCCCAACAGTGGTGAGACATGGGATGGCATAGCTAAGAAATGGCTGGTGAGTTATAAGGTCTTTTTTAAAAACTCTAATGCTTCTATATTTCTCTCTATATCTTTAACGATGGATACCCAGGGGATTAATTAGCATCTACATTATGGCTCTTTGTGTACATCCTTCCAAGTGTTTCGACGATGACAAGTTTGACTTGTTTGCTACAAAATGGCACTACTCAAGAACTAAGCTTATTGGGGGATGTTGTCGCACCACACCTTCTACAATTAAAGCCATTTCAAGAGTTCTAAAAGTAAAGTCTTGATGTGGATGTTAATCAATTTACTCGAACAGTTATTTGTTTTTCCATTTATAATTATACGATATGTAAGTACAAGTACCATTTTTGTTTTGAATGCAAGTACAAGTAACATAGATTGTCCACATTTGTGCAGACATTCCTCTCTTGTTTTTTCTTCCTGTAAAAAGCAATGCTACTTTGGGGCAGTTGGGTGAAAATAGTGGACGCGGTGGCATAGGTAATTCACAAAGTCGAGGTAATTAATATTCCACTCCTTTTCTTCTTTAAGTTAATTAATAACGAAATATGTGTAAGGGAATCTGTATATAATCTACATTTCTCCTACTGAAATTCTCTCTTTTCTAACACAGGTAGGTTTGCCCCTTTCTTGGCTTTCTTTTTCTCTCTGTATATATTTGTGTTTTTATATAATACATAAATGATTTTGTTTTACAAATTAAATGACGAAGTTGGTGTTTCTCGTAAAAATCTTTGGCAACTCCCTCTTATGGTTTATTTTTGTGTTTGATATGTTTCCCCATTTTAGTTGTTGAATTATAGATTTCTTGGCTTTCTTTCTCTCTCTCTCTCTCTCTTTATTTACGTGTGTTTGTTGATTTAATTTTGTTGTACGAATTAAATTATGAAATTGGTAGTTTCTCAAAAAATCATTGGTGCCCCCTTTTTTGATTTCTTTTTCTGTTTGATATGTTTCTCTAATTTGGTTGATTGACTGTAGATTTCTTGAACATTTCTGGTCTTTAAAACACTTTCCCCCTCTTTGTCTAATTAGGGTTCTGGAATTTTTGTTTCTCAATGTAATCGGTAATTGGGTGGTTTTACCTTGAAATTTCATGAATGACTTCTTATTTATTTTTTGACAACTGAGGGGTGTTTTTGTTGAGTATATATAAACTTTTTTGGCTTCTTTGGGATTTGAATAAGCAAAATATATTGTATCTGTTATTCCTGATATAAGGGAGTTCGTATGAAGGATGGGACAAAAGTATTGGGCTCTTGAGGTATAAAACATAAACTTAAGAAATAAACATATGGCTTTCATAGTAGATTTCAACTAAATCAAGAGTGCAACAAGATACTTAATACTCACAAAACATTAATTGCAATGAGTGTATTGGTCAATCCTCTTCCACTAAATGTGTCTTTTCTGGATGTGTCCAATTGTGACTTCCCTCTATCTCCACTGTTGTTTCTACTCCCTTCTCCGCTAAAGAAAAATAATTCAGGCGAGCAACTGGCTTCCCATGCATCATATGGCCATTGAAGAAGCCCTTCAAATTGAAGGGTTCTTCCAGGCCACACTCCCTTTAATCCAGGCACATGACCAAGAAGAAAGATATTCTGTTTACTAGGAAAAAGTACGGGAAAGATCTCTTTTAAACATTTGGCATCAATAACTAATCTGATCAGGGATGAACATTGCCAACTTTGTCAGTTCCATTCAACTTTTCTAAAATAAGTAAATAAATAAAATACTAGGAACTGGTTAACTGGTTTGTTTATGCCTCAATGCTTGTTTCTTCAGAATATCTATGAAGAAAACAATATGTTACATTCCATCAATTGCAGGTAAAACATGGTATAGAGATATTTGCTTTTGATTCTAAGAACTTTTTACTATACATGCAATCTCAATTCTGAATAATCCAATATTTTCTTGTCTATTACATTGACTGTCTAATTTTGTCACATTGAAACTTAAGTGTTGATACAAAAGTATAGGCTCCCCCCCCAAATCAAGCCTCTTTCATGCCAACTTTGGATGTCTCTATGAGCAATGAAAAGACACTTTGAATTGAAAATTTCCTTCAATTTTTATTGTTCTTTCTATTTTTTAGATTTGTTATCTTGCTTCAATTCTTCCATTACAAGTCATTTTTTTCTGAGTTGTCAAACTTTGCTCCTCATAAAAATTACTTTGACCCATGAAGGATATACTAGACTAGATAGTTTTACTTTCTTAAATAAACTGCAACTTCATGATTTTCCTTCGGTTGTTCCAAATAGTTGTTGAGCAGAAGTAATACCCCCCCCCCCCTCCCCTCCCCTCCAAAAAAATGATACCTTTTGACTTATAAAAAGAAAATTTTGTACAAAGCAAAATAGCGCAAAAATTCAATATGAAATAGTTGTAAGTTGGAATTGTTCCATATCAATATGAAATTCAAGATTTTGTCTAAATTAATCATACACTATAACTGATGCTTGCTTCAGTAAAATGAAATAAAAAAGCCCTTTACTTTCCTGTTCTCTATCATATTTCAGTTATGTTAACTAACTTATCTAAGGGTTATGAATGGATAGTTGAACAGCTGAATCATCAAAATATTGTGTGGATTTATTCAAAATTTATTATACTGCCCAATGGCTCAGTAATTTGTTAAATTCTATTGTTCATAAAATAGAGGGTAGAAGACGGGGGTACCTTACCTTGATAGACGAGGGTTTAGTTTTATTGGGTTTATGGGGTTCTCTTATCGATATATATATATATATATATATATATATATATATATATATATATATTTCATTCAGTGGACGAGAGAATACATTATAAATAAATTCAATATAAGAAAAAATTTTAAAAATAAAAGACTCAATATTTTTTTTAGAGGCAAAAAGAGTTGCCCGAGTTTTTATCAAATAACTTATAGCCTCTTTGCGAAAAAGAGGCAAAATAGAGCTTCATTAAATTATCTGAGGCTCTTAATTATAGATGTATACCTGGTATTAAATCTTGTAATGCCTGGTGAGTTGGAGTTGAGTTCCTATACTATATAGGTTAAATAAAATTTTATTCTACTTTTCCTTCTGTCTATTATAACCCACCCTTGTACTTTCTCAAAATGTCAAGTTTTGTTGCAGCTTCCCAAGATTTATAGTACTCCATTCTCACACTTGTGCCCTGTAATAAATTTAATTATATTTTTTACTAATGAAAACAACCCAACTAAAGGAAACTGATTTTAATTATAAACACACATGCATAAACAATGAACAGAAACAAACTGAAATGAAACTGTCCAAAAAACAATTAACAATTGTCTGATCATAAATGGAACAAGCAAGCACAATTTACTAAACTAGGAGCAGAAGTAATCCACCTACCTTTTTGGGACCTCAATGCCGATAAACACTTGTGGTTCGTTTTAAATTTTTAATTAAAGCAAGGAAAATGATTTATATGTCGACCAATTTCATCATGTCCATTGTAGATCAAACAAGCTATCTAAGCACTGACATTGTCATTAGGAAAATTAATTAAATATGTACTTGCTTTAACATTAATCCATCGTTTAACAAACCCAGAAAAGGAGACCTATCAAGTTTCAACTTTCAAGTAGAAAAAGTCACCAGTTCATAACAATTTGTTCCCAATAGTTTTGATTTACATACACATTAGGTAGGTTCATAGACATTTGGCATACCAAGGACCACATGTAACAGTTGAAAACTCCAAAAAGAATATTTAAAAAATAAACTTCCATTTTCTGTTCAATTTACAGAATCTTACGAGTGTCAAAGAGGGAATGGGGAGAGACAAAATGCTCAAATAGTCGAATTCAGTACACCATTAGCACAATAAATATAAACTTTACTTTGCACAGAATGTATAGGAAAGCTTCAATAGTGGTGTTAGAAGCATCCTTAATTTCTAAGCATGTCCTTGAGCATCTAAGTTAAGTAGCCCATGTCTTACGCCGTTTTATGAGACATGTGCAAGAATCTTAATGACGAGTTAGACCATGTATGACCCTGATGTCAACCAAAGATTTTTATAACCCACACATGTATGTACATACTGAATCCAAATCAGATCAAAGTAATGCCATAGTTCCGGAAACTACACTGAACTCAATCATTGTATGTATTATAATCATACCCTAGGACTTTTTACAATCACAGTTTTTTTTTCCTCTGATGATTCTTTGGCAATGAACCAAAGAAGACCATTGCCGGAAAATATGAAGGCACAAAAATTAACAATTTAATAAATATAAGCTAAAAATGTAAAGAAACAAGTGAGTTACAGAACAGAAAAACGACATCTTTCTGTGGTTTATCTTTATATTTCACTGATCTCACCTTCCCTGCATACACCCACATCCAATACCATACTTTTTCTCTTTGACTCCAATAGCCGACAACAGTTTCTCCTTGGAGACTATCAATAAAAGATCAAAACAAACACAATGAGAGACACATATTACAAGTATTTAATGAACAAAAGAGAAATATATGTTTTTGAAAACGCTACTATAAAATGCCTCGTGTGTGCAGATCACTCTAAAGTTTTTAGGGTCTTAAAGATAGCTATAGAGTATACACATCTCCAAAAATCATTTCTTTCCATTTTAAAAGGCAAAGGCCAGGAAACAACAAAGATCGCTAATAAGCATGTTGTGGTCACGTTGTAAAGTCACGTTAGTCTTTCGCAGCAGAAATTGTGTTCTGTTGTGAGAGTAATAGCATATGTTTGATGGAAATAGTTGAGAATCGAAGTACAATGGGAGGTAAATTAGTGCTTACCCTGTCCCATAGATGTGGATCAGGTCTCTTATACACCACTACTCTATCAACTTTGGCAGGAGATGCCATCTTCCATTTGCATGCGGGATGAGGAACTCGATGCTGATCATATATGCTTACTGTTTGATTTGTGATAGAATTTAATCTTGCCCTTGACAAATAGAACACAAAGGGTCTCTGACAGGGGTTTCGAGCAACTGGGCGTGTGTTGAAAGCATACGCAGTGTAATCTGCTCTCCTATACCAATTTAAGAATGTCCTCGAAGGCATTTCTATCTCACGAGGAGATAAGACTCCTCGAAAAATTTGAATGGCAAATCCCCAGGATACTGAAATGGTCCAAGTCTTATTTTTTTCATAACAAATGGATTGTTGTATGAGACCTGCCGAATCAAGCTTCATTGGTATTTTTAACCGCTGCAGAGCTTCCACCCGAGTCACATTTGGGAATATTGGCTCCACCACATCAAGGTGGTGCAAAGTCACCAATGGCGTCACTGGATGGGCCGCAAGAAGGCCAAATAAGTTCCCATAAACATCATACTGGATAACCATCCACAAAGAAGGCAAGAAGAGATTCCCAGTAAGAGTTCAGTAACAACTTTCCACAACTATAATTAAATATTTACTAAATCTTCATCTGAAAGAAAAATTAAAAATGAAGCACATTGCCCCACCACTTATTGATTTTTGACTATCACTATTCATTCTACATTATTGATGTTGTGTATAACAACCTACATTTAGCAAATCTGGACCTACATATCATAGGATGATTGACCGAGGAACCCACCAGTCCCAACTCAACAGTACCTACCATAACTTATTTCCTTTGGAAAAATATCAATTTGAGGTAATCAACCAGACACTAGAAAGATCCAAACTTCAAAGCCCAACGACTATTTACTGTCAAAAGTAAATAAATTGATTAATTATCATCTTCAGTCACGGGCAAACAGGTTGCTCCATACTTACTAATGTACCCTACATATAGCATACAAAAAGCCCATTCTACTATTACCACAATTCAATGGAAAAGTAACTCATAGTACAATACATCACATTTAAAGCAAAGGCAACAAGATTTTACTGCATTCTGATTCATAAATAAAACTACCAAGATAACAGATAGTCCCATAAGCATTGTCGGCAAACCCCTAAAATTAAACAATCATATTGGGAAAAAAGAAGAAGTAAAAAAACCATCCAAACAGAAAAACATCAAGAACAAGGATAGGAAGAAATAGACCTGGTGAAAACCGAGTTCTTTAGTGAGTGGGACACCGAGTTCAGCCATACAAGCCTGCATTCTATCATCAGAACCATACAATCCAGGATACCTCTGAATACACTTATCTTGCATTTTCTCAAGAGCCTTTGCCAATGGGTAACTAATAGCAAAACCCCCACCCCCATAAGCCATCCCATATGAGAAAAATATATTCTGCAAATGACTTTCAGATAAGCTCCCAATATAATAATACTGATTATGATCATACTTATTCAAAATTCTCACTAAATTCTCTGTCACAAAAACTGTATCATCATCTCCCATTACAAACCACCTCACATTCTCCATCCCCAACCGGAGAGTCTCTGATACTATCCGGGATATCCGAATCGCAGACCTGTGCCCCTGCCGGTTCTTGTAGGCGAACCGGGATGTGTTGCCGGAGATTTTCACCGGGGGCAAGCCCTCATCTTTCTGGGTTTTAATAGGATTATCTAGCCAAACGATTCCCCTCATTTTTTCAGGCTTCCACCACAGCTTAATGTAGTTTTTTCGCTCCTCCCAGAGCTTGGCCGAAGCTGCAATGCCGAAAACAATGTCATTGAGCTCAGTTTTCCGGCCGGATTCTGGGGTTTTAGCTAATTCAGTCTGACTGGGAATCAAAGAATTTGATAAAATTGTTAAATTGGATTTTGAGGGGTAGAAAGATAGGCTTTTGTGATTCATTGCGGGGAAGATTTCATCATCACAAGAGCGGGAGTTTGCTACAAGCTTCAGAGTGTAAACAACATACGTGGCGGAAACAAATAGGACTAGCCAAAACATTAGCTTTGGTAAAGCTCTGGTTTGTGAATTAGTGACAGAAATTGGTGTGTCTGATGGGTTTCTCATTTGTTCCCAAATGAGTTTTTCAGTATCTTTTTGGGAAACTTTCATAGCTTCTTTCAAAAGAATGGAGATTTCAAGGAAATTAATTGATTGTTCCTAAATGGGTTTTGGGTTGTAGGTTGTTTTTGATATAAAGATTCAATCGTTTTAGAGTTTTTAACAGATTTGGGTGAAACCCATTAGATCTGGGGTTGGGGGTTTTAAGAATTTACAGTAAATGAACAAAAAAAACTAGAGAAAATTTTCAAAGTACATTTAGAAAATCCAAGAAAATAGTCTAGTAGGGGAATTAGACTCACAAAAGGGGTGAAGTTTTAGAGGAGAGAGAAAGAAGTGGAGGAAGAAGGAGATCATGCATTGGTGCCAGAACCCAAGTTGCACACTCCCCTGAATAGAGCTTTGCACAAAAGACTATTTCATAATACTACTGTGGTATACACATATATTATGTATGCATAATGGGATGGTTTCAGAATCCGGATGGATTAACCCTTTTAGTAATTTCTGTGGTCCAGTTAGTAACTAGAAAAGGTTAAAAATGATGTTTTTCTTTTTCAGTAGCGTTTGCAGCTATAGCATTTATAAATTTTGAACTTTCAAATAAATTTTATTATTTTTGGTGCGTTGCAATTAATTTTCAAATAATATATTTATAAGTTAAATAAATTACTATTAGACCAATAATTTTTTTTAATGTAACCAAACATACACATGTTTTAACCATTGCTTGCCAAAATATAATTAATAATTGTAGTACATTGTGAATATATATTTTTTGAATTCTTATACATATTATCAGAATAAAATAATTTAAATTTTTTAATATTATTAAAATAATTATAAAATGTCATTAAATATTAAAATATTATGGGTTTTTTTATTGACGTCAAAGGTATTAAAAGATCAGTAGTATGTGTACAACTATACGTTACTAATTGCAATAATTAATTACAACAAGCTTGCATAAAGAAAGAATATAAGCATCACATAAAAGATAATAATAAATTCTCATAAAATTTGAGATGTGAAGATCAGAACTCAATAAAGACCATGAGGCTTAGTACTTAATACTACCATTTTGACTACTTTATAGTACTACTACTATCAAATTATCAGTTAACTTTGTATTAGTACAAATCAAGCATTTAGTAGATTAGCCAAAATAAAACAAAATTTTATCAGAAGTTGCTGCTGGCTGCTGGGTTATAGTAAGAAATAATTATCCCTTATATAAATGAATCTATATTACTCCCTCTCTCCCACCCAAAAAAAATATTACTTTTGTTACCGATTATAAGATTAATATTACTTTAAAATATTTTCAAGTTTAAAATTAAGATAATTAATTAAAAATTATAATATAATAAATCTAACAATGAGTAGAATATAAGATGGAAATCACTTGGTATTGTGTATGAAATTGTTATAATTAATTAAGAATTAAGATTTATTAGTCAATTTACAATATTAGAGGAATATGTTTTCTGTGATATATTCATGATCTATTTAGCTGTTAATAATAATAATAATAATAATAATAATAATAATAATAATAATAATAATAATAATAATAATAATAATAATAATAATAATAATACCAAGTGATTACTCTTTCACTTGTGTTTGGTGATAATTTCACAACACTCATGTGTCCAACAATTTGAATATCCAAGCTAAACGAATCACTTGATCAAACTTCAAGCTAGGCTATTGTCCTTTTTAGATTATGTATCAAGCCTAGTTGTGAAGTTAGACGACTTCCAATTCACCTCCATTTTCAGACTACACTTGTAAAAAATAGTTATAGTTGGTTTTGGGATATAAAAAAGTAATTATGGGTCAATTAAAAACTAAAATTATATAAACTAATTTATAATATTGTTAAAATGATTTAGACCCGTATTATTATGAGTTAAACCTAATTAACCATATTTTAATCTCTTAAACAATTAAATTGCATTACATAACATCATTTGCATGATATCTGCCATTCCCAAATTGCAACATCTGTTCTACCTAATTAATGTGCTCATCCATTACTCTAATTTTTATAGAGAGCAGATCCTCTGTCCCCAAATTCCATGTCTCCTTGTGTAACTCTACTTAAATTTTAACACCTAATCTCTTACTTAACACTAATTAATTCTAAAATTAAATAAAAAGACACGTGTCAAATTTAAGTGGGGGGACAAGAAATTTGGGAATAGGGGATCTGTTCTCGTTTTTATATTATCGCTACTTAATTATTATATCTTAAAATCACTACTTTTTAATCATACATTAATATTTTGATTTTATAATCCCATAAATCACTACAAATCTAAATTAATCTAAATTGTTCTGATAATGTTAACTATTCCAATATTATCATTACTAATTTACTTATTATTTCCTAAAATCACTACTTTTTAATCCCAAATTAATATTTTGAATTTATAATCCCCTAAATCACTACAAATCTAAATTATTTTGGTAATGTCAACTGTTTTGATATTATCCTTTCTAATTTAATTACTATCTCCTAAAATCATTACTTTATGATATTATCATTATTCTCCCGTTATTTCACCTAATTTTCTCCCTATAAATACAACATAATATTATACCATTTATAATTATATTACAACAAAATATTATACAATTTAAAACATTTAAAATAAAATTAAAATAACAAATAATATCAATCATAACTTACTATGTTGATTTTATAATCACCAAAATTCACTACTTTTCTACACATAATTTTTATATCCTAAAATCATTATTTTTCTAATATTATATCATTCATTATATCATACATGTATGGTATAATATTATAAAACACGTATATAACAAAATAACAAAATTACTACCTACCTAAACTATGCTGATATTATCATTACTAAGTAAATTATATTACAACATAATATTATACCATTTATAATTATATTATAATATAATATTATACAGTTTAAAAAATTTAAAATAAAATTAAAATAACAAATAATATCACTCATAACTTACTATGTAGATTTTATAATCCCCTAAATCACTATTTTTTCAATCTATACAGTTTTTATATTATCGTTACTTAATTATTATCTCCTTAAAATCACTACTTTTTAATCCCACAATAATATTTTGATTTTATAATCCCATAAATCACTAAAAATCTAAACTGTTCTGATAATGTTAACTGGTCTAATATTATCATTACTAACTTAATTATTATCTCTTAAAATCACTATTTTTTAATCTCAAATTAATATTTTGAATTCATAATCCCTTAAATCACTACAAATCTAAATTATTTTGGTAATGTCAATTGTCTGATATTATCCCTTCTAATTTAATTACTATCTCCTAAAATCACTACTTTGTGATATTATCATTATTGAGCTATTATCATTACTCTTCGTTATTTAACCTAATTTTTTTTCTATAAATACAACATAATATTATACCATTTATAATTATATTACAACATAATATTATACAGTTTAAAATATTTAAAATAAAATTAAAATAATAAATAATATAAAGCATAACTTACTATGTTGATTTTATAACCCCCAAAATCCACTACTTTTCTAAACATAATTATTATATCCTAAAATCACTATTTTTCTAATATTATACTATTCATTATATCATACATGCATGATATAATATTATAAAACACGTATATAACAAAATCACTATCTATCTAAATTATGCTGATATTATCATTACAAAGTAAATTATATTACAACATAATATTATACCATTTATAATTATATTATAATATAATATTCTACAATTTAAAATATTTAAAACAAAATTAAAATAACAAATAATATCACTTATAACTTACTATGTTAATTTTATAATCCCCTAAATCACTATTTTTTCAATCTAAACAGTTTTATATTATCGTTACTTAATTATTATCTCTTAAAATCACTACTTTTTAATCCCACGTTAATATTTTGATTTTATAAAATCATAAATCACTAAAAATCTAAACTGTTCTGATAATTTTAACTGTTCTAATATTATCATTACTAATTTACTTATTATCTCCTAAAATCACTACTTTTTTAATCTCAAATTAATATTTTGAATTTATAATCCCCTAAATAACTACAAATCTAAATTATTTTGGTAATACCAATTGTTCTGATATTATCCTTTCTAATTTAATTATTATCTCCTAAAATCACTACTTTGTGATATTATCATTATTGAGCTATTATCATTACTCTCCGTTATTTAACCTAATTTTCTTTTTATAAATACAACATAATATTATACTATTTATAATTATATTACAACATAATATTATACAATTTAAAATATTTAAAATAAAACTAAACTAACAAATAATATCAATCATAACTTATTATGTTGATTTTATAATCTCCAAAATCCACTACTTTTCTAAACATAATTATTATATCCTAAAATCACTATTTTTCTAATATTATACTATACATTATATCATACATGCATGGTATAATATTATAAAATACGTATATAATAAAATAACAAAATCACTATCTATCTAAACTATGCTGATATTATCATTACTAAGTAAATTATATTACAACATAATATTATACCATTTATAATTATATTACAATATAATATTATATATGAAATTTAAAACATTTAAAACAAAATTAAAATAACAAATAATATCACTCATAACTTACTATGTTAGTTTTATAATCCCCTAAATCACTACTTTTTCAATCTATACAGTTTTTATATTATCGTTACTTAATTATTATATCCTAAAATCACTACTTTTTAATTTCGCATTAATATTTTGATTTCATAATTCTATAAATCACTATAAATCTAAACTGTTCTGATAATGTTAACTGTTCTAATATTATCATTACTAACTTAATTATTATCTTTTAAAATCATTACTTTTTTAATCTCAAATTAATATTTTGAATTTATAATCCCCTAAATCACTACAAATCTAAACTGTTTTGGTAATGTCAACTATTCTGATATTATCCTTTCTAATTTAATTATTATCTCCTAAAATCACTATTTTGTGATATTATCATTATTGAACTATTAACATTACTCTCCGTTATTTAACTTAATTTTCTTTTTATAAATACAACATAATATTATACAGTTTAAAACATTTAAAATAAATTTAAAATAACAAATAATATCAATCATAACTTACTATGCTTGTAAGACCCCAATTTTTATGAATAAAGATGAATTTTTCTCTAAATATCATTTTTGAATATTAAGGTGTGAATTTATTATAATATTATAGTTGTGGGTAATATTTTCAAATTTTACAAAGTATGCAAGTTGTTATAAAATATTTGATTGGTCGGGGAATATTCGTTTTAACAGGAAATATTCGTACAAAGAAACAATCATAGGTGGATCCCACAACGGAATTATTGTCGGAGTTAGAAAACGACAGAAATAACTTTTTATAAAAATAACGGCGAAAGTTTAACCGTTAACTGTTGAAATACCCGGTGATAAAAGTACAGTAATACGCGTGGTTGCATAGTAGCACACGGTATTGATTATTGATGCTTACGTGAGAAGTCACTCAATTTTATTCAATTATTGCAACAACAATTGCTGCATAGTATCTCACGTTATTGATTCAATTATTGTTACAATATTTTATATTATTAAATCAATAATTGAGATGACAAGTTATTCATATTATTATTTGTATTATTGACAATGTCTAGAAAGTTCTGTCGAGAAAAGGGGTTTGGTCACCTAATTGCGCGTCAATAGAGAGAAATCCTTATCGGAATGCCCCCTCTTTCCTAGGAATGATCTGGTTGTTAATATTGCAAGTTATATTATTGATGAATAAATGTTGTTACAAATATTGAAGAGATTTTTATGAAGTATTTATTGTAAGTTTGACGTATTATTTGGATCCTCACTTACTCATTTTTCAAAAGTTATAAGGTATATATATATATATATATATATTATAAGTTTTGTTTTATTAGATTATAAATATAATATATTATATTTTATTTAAAGTTTTTTCGTTTTATTAGAATATTTTATTGCACAGTAATGAATATTAAAATCAAATTTTTTAGAAAATCAGCCGATTGCAGCGCCCGTGATTTTTTCTAAATAGTATCCTTCCATTCTCCTATAAATAGGATGCTTAGATTAGAATTGAAAATCACACCAGAATCACAAAATTCTTCTTCTGTAAGAACCCGAATTTTTAGAAAATATTAAAATAAGAATTTAGTAGATAAAATTCTTAAAGCATGAGATGGGTTCGAACAAGAATATATATGTGATACGAGGTATGTATTATTGTGTTACATAGGGTAATATGAGCTATGTAATAAGTGATGCTGTGTTTAATAAATATATATAATTATTATATATTTATTATAAATTGTATAGATGAATTAGTAAAGAAGATGGGTAGAAATTTATCTATTGATATTAAATAATTTATGTGAAATTATTTTATCATAGTAAGTTGGTGACATTAAATATCTTTGATAATCACCAAATTTTTGAGTATATGTACGAGTAAGTATCAAGTCTAAGGTAGCGTAACCATACATTTAATGGTAGAAGTATATGAGCTGGGCTAAATGATTCCTCCAGAGAGCGGAGTTATATACGAATTAGTAACTGATCTAACTCACTGTGAAAACAATGTAGACGAGATGGAAACTAATTTGTTGGTTGTTTGTGGAAAATGTTAGGAATAAGCATGTGAATGATATTCCTATTTATATATTATTTGATTATGATATACACATGAATGAATATGCAAGTATGCTTGCATTAAGAAAAGCTGTAAAGTCCTCTGATAGATTATAGAAACATATGTACAAGGATTTAGAATGAATTGATCAAATATGTTAGGTTGATCCTACATAAGCAAAACAGCTTTGTAAAGTCCTTAAAAATAAATGATGTACAAGGACTACAAACATAGTTAGGTCAAGCATGTTAGGTTGATCGAATGATGTAATAGATAGGCTTGTCTGATCGTCGAGCACTGCACCAGAAATCGTAGTCTGCCAGGAGAGTCAAGGATAACTCGAGAGCTATCGAGGTAGAATAGTAGTATGCAAGATAGTAGATCTCGGAGTTCGTAGACTGCCAGGAGAGACGAGGAAGGATCGTAGTGTGTCGAGTAAAGCTTCCTCGGAGCCGTAGTCTGCTGAGGAAGTCATGTTCAAAATCGTAGAGACAACCTGCCTACGAGCCGACCGAGCATCTGCCGAAGCCAAGTCAAGAATTATAGATTACACTCGGAGTCGTAGAGTCTACTAATGTCTAAGCCAAGTTAAGAATCGTAGACTACACTCAGAGTCGTAGAGTCTACTGATCTTATCAAAGGCAGAGATCGTAGTCGAGTAAGATCAGATGAAGACAACAAGCACAACGACAGAAATCGTAGTGTCAAGATCTGATCTCAGAGTCGTAGTGTCTGCACAGCCAAAGCTGAATCGTAGAGTGCAGAGCTAAGAGCCTCAATAAATGTGCTCACAAAGCCAAGGAAGAATCGTAGAGCAAACATAATTCTCAACAATTGATCACTCCCAGAATATCCAAAGGAATGAAGCCTCTAGTTGGTACTGCAAAGATACATCTCACCTAAAGGAAGCCAGAGAGCACTCAACGAATGACATGCAAGCTAATAGAAAATCTAAGCATCAACCCAATCAGCATCCAGATTGAGTTGTGAAGCCATTCAAGATGAAGTCTTACACAAGATGATCATAAGAAGACTTCAGTAGCTGACTGAGGAAAGTCAGCATATGCAGTAGCTGTCAAGTGAAAAGATGACAACGATCTTGGAAGTAATCAGGATCGTAGTGTTTGCCAAACGAAGAAGGAACTGATGGAGTATACACAAAGATACTGGTCTGCATCTGAAGAACAAGGCTAAAGTGATTAAGCATTGGGTCAGTCCATTGATGATAAGTGAACATGAGATCACAAGGAGAAAGCGAGCTGGACACGCCACAAATCTGAAGTGTCTTGTTATTCAGAAGGGGCCAGAGCAAGGAGTCAAGGCCATCAGTATCTGAGAACAGTTAAGGCAAACAGAAGTGTTGAAGCACTGCACGAAAGAAGGAAGAGTTGTTCTTCACTAGAGATCAAGTGAACACTCTTCAAGATCGTAGTGTTGACTCTACATGTCAATAAGCATCAGTCAATAAGACACTATGATCAGGTCCAAGAAGAAGCGCATCAGAATCGTAGAGTTCGAACAACTAAGGATTGAAGTATTGGCAACGGTTCAATCTGAAGGTTGGCATTCGGACAAAAGCTTATTGAGAGCATCGATGCAAGGACAACCTCTGATCAAGAAATCAGAAGGTGTCGTCGACCTGCCCGAGACTTCAAAGTAACATATCTGACGGGGTAGGTGAAACAGTAGACTGTAGTGTCAAAAAGTTAGAAAAGGATGTCATATCATATCTGTAGTCTGCACCAAATAACTCGAGACTTGTGAAGCCATTTGAATAGCTTTCAACAGCTACTTTCCAACGGGAAGATTAGAAAGCAATATAAATTAACAGAGCCTCAAAGATCAAGAGTTGCTGATGATTGCTAAGTTGTAGAAATATTGAGTTGTTGGGGATGCTATTGTTGACTCTACGAGTTCCACCAAAGATCAACAGAATAAGTCTCAGTGACAGTGAGACTACCAAGGTGGAAGCGAAGCAGCTTTGAAGAAGGACTTAAACGGATTAGAGCTTACTCAACAAAGATGAGAATGCCATTGAAGATGGCAGCTAAGCTGAGAGTCGAGAAGGCCAAAGAGATATCATTCAGAAAAGTGGCAGAGTACAAAGAAGATCAAGAGAGCCACTCTAAGAATCACCATGAACCTAAAGCTGAAACTGAACAAGTGCAGAACCATGTCTGCAAAATATTCAAGAAGGGTTCAGGGATTGCTAAGTGCCAGATGAAGTCTACCAAAAGCTCAGGGACTTAGCAAATCCAAATAGGTGATGGTGCACATCTGACATCAGATGAAGATGAGCATAAAAGAGTAAAGATCAGCTGCACCAAAGAAGATGTGGTCCAGACTCAAAGCAGAATGCAAAGAGGACCACACCAAGCTGCTAAGTACAAAAGATGTTCGGAGCTTAATGACATCTTAGCAGCCCAACACCACCACCACCACCACACAACAACAACTACTACAACAATAAGAAGCCAGGGCCTGAGTGGTCCTTGTCCAGAGGGACTAAATGAAGTTCTAAGCCTGCTGGGCTTGAAGAGTTCCTAGGGAACTAGAGGAGTTCCAAGGCTGCTGGCCTTGAAGAGTTCTTAGTGAACTGAAATCCCAAGGCTGCTGGCCTTGAAGGAATCTTAGAGATTCAGGGTGCTGCCCTTCCTTAGTGGAAATCCTGCTAGTTGAAAAGCAGAAGAGTGGATTAGGAGCTTGAGTCTCTCAACCACTTAAAACCCCTTGTTTCTTTTACTTTATGTACATTAACTGCTATAACTGCTATGTATATTTTAACTGCTTACTACTAAATTAACTATTATGAATATATCAATGAAGGGGATCTTTTACTTATTCCACTGTGCTTGAAAAGATTCCTATGTTTGTCATATGCTAATTCATGAGCAATACAAAATAAATGAGAAAAGTATTTGAAACGAAAAAGGATCTATTCAACCCCCCCTTCTAGATCTATATTGTGCCTACTGAGAACTAACAATTGGTATCAGAGCAGGTTCTCATGCTATATTCAAAAGCTAATTGCTTTGAGTCTGATCCTAGGCACAAACATTGTTCTAAACTTAGTTTAGTAGTAAGTCACTCGTTATATGCAGATGAGCTCACATATTAGAAATATTGTGTACAGGTAAATGTGCATATACACCTGAAGCTGCTCAGATTGGTCAATATTCTTGATTACCATATCAACAAGACCAATCCTTGCTCACGGTCAATCTTGCAGTCTGAAGACCATGCTAGAAAGCTCAAGAGACATCAATAGAAAAAAATCAAACATCCATCAGCCTAAAAAGATGAAAATGCCATACATGCTAAGTAATGCTTATCCAGAGAAGAAAAAGAACTTCTCAAACATGTGTCTGACCAACTTGCAACTGGATGTAAACCTTGTGAACTCAAGGATGTCAAAGAACTAAAGATGTTGATACTCTCTTAGCTTGCATCTTCAAGACCACGACTAATTGATTGAAGGTCAACTGGAGCAGCTAGTTGTCAGGAGAAATTGAGAAACTATGCACATCAATGCCCAAACTCAGTATATCTTAGATAAATGAATGTTAAGAAACTGACAGTAAAAAGGTACGGATCCTCATATATAAATATGTACATCTTGATTGCACATTCTTATGAACTATAACAGTATTCTTTCAAGGAATCATAATTTGCCTAAAAAGGTGAAGAGAGAAAGTACACTGAGGGTGGAAACTCAAATGCTTATAAACTTTCTCTCCATCCAAGTTTTAGGTTGAAGATGACATCTTGAAAGAAATCTGAAATGGGTCATAATAGCATCACAGGTTAAAAATAATTTAATGTGAAGTAATCTTTACTTATGGGTTAGTACGTATGTACAACCTATGGTCTAAGTGTTTAATAACACACAGAGTATGATCAGTTCTACAAGAGCATCTTGAAGATTCGTAGAAACTGATCACCTCCATGAATCAACCATATACAAATAAATCGTAGAGTTAAGTCTCTCTCTGTGAATATTTAAATCATGTGAACATAACCTAGCAAATGATGAAACCATCACAGAAAGAGTGTGTTTTATTAAAACAACAAATCTTACACACACTCATCATCATGCATCTCAAAATGCATTATCTAAATTAGTTACATGCATGAATATGACTGTTGGTGATAAATATAATGATTATCCAAATATATGAGGAACATGGGTTTAGAAAACTAACCTAGCAGGACCCATCTAACCATGGGTACCAAGAAAAGAAATTTAGCACCTGCAGGTACTTGGTCTATCTGACCACACTAAGGAATACTAAAGCAAAAGACTTCAGTCAAGAAGAGTCAACCAGCAGAAGGCTTAGGACTGTTCAGAAATAATTCTGATAAAACTCTTATATGTCAAAGCCTGTCCTTGAAGACCTGCTGAACTAATCTAAATAAAGCTCAAATGGTTGCTAACCTTTATATGAAAGCAGGCCACTCAACCAAGGATGAAAAAGGGTCTTAGATACTCAAGCGTGCAAAGCTTGTCCTCAAGAAAGCTCACATCAGAGGATCATCGAGTATCAAACATAAGGAACTCATTATGGGAGCAGAACTCCACAAGTACAAGCTAACAAGGAAAACTACGTTCGTAGTGATGTCACAGGATTGTAGAATGATCAACCCTGAAGATACTCATTTCTACATTATAAGAAGATTTATTGACTTCAGTCAGAAGGAGATATGCAGAGATGCTTCCTAATGTACATGAAGAAAAAAGAATCACACCTCACTGAAAAGACAACATCAACCAAGAGGGAGCAATGATCTGTTCAGGAACAACAACACTGAAATATTCTATGAAGCAATGTACCAGCTACAGAGTCCCAAAACTTTGTAGCTGATGAACCAAATGAAGATCCATAGTCAGTAGGAGCGTCTCAAAACGTACTACTGATAACCTATCAGCCACCCAACTCAAAATCGTTGAGTGCCTATGATCAAACATCTGATCATAAGTGTAAGAGCATGAGGACACCACGATAACAACAAATGTAATTGTCTAAAGTTGGTAAAGGACCTCCCCACTAGAAAGGGTTAAATTAGATATCAAGTGCAAACTACTCTTAAAGTACTTCATCTAGAAAAGCGCCTCAGGGATAAACCTGACCCTTAGCTCACTCTAAAAGGTTGGCCCTTCCTGAGCTACCTTAACCCAAAAGAATTGCTTGATCAAGTTCATCTCAAGGACCAAGACAATCAACGATCGCAGAGTAGAGGTTGAGAGAACTCAACGGTCGTGATGTAACCTCAACGATTGTGGTACAACCTTAGCGATCGTAGAAACAGACTAGACGATCGTAGTCTTACATGAGGCCACTCTTAACTAATGAGGAGCTTGGAAAAATAGGACAATTGCTCAACCATTCAGATTGTGAGGAGATAAGTTCGAATGCTGGTTGAAAGATGTCTTGCTAAAGAGAAGTGCCCAAGGCTTCATAAAGCACATCAGTGGCTGAACCATGTGGGTTCAAAATGAGAAGTAATGCCAAAAACCTATCTACTGCAACATCTCTCAAAAGTTGATCGTTGAGTCAACAAAGGAAAACGTAGAGTCCATAGCTGCCTTATCATACTAATCTACAAACTCAAGATGTCAACGGTCAATCCACGTCAATCAAACGTCCTACTCTTCTAAAAGAGACATCTAACTAACAATTTAATGAGGAGTTATCGTTACTAGGCATTGTGCAACCAATGGCTAGTTGACACATCACAACGTATGCAGATTTAGAAGGAATTGCCATAAAGATAAATTCAAAATTTACAAACAGTTACCTGGAGCTATCGAACCTCTTTCCCTCCCATTTTCAAACCTTAGAATCCTCTTCAAAGCTTAAATCAATTAAACATCAAGAACCCAAAATCATAATCAGCTATCTCTCAAAAATCTCTCCGAATCATAAGCCCTCATCTCTCGAACCTCTCAAATAGCAGAATGACGAGTCATAACTGGAATCCAACTCGGCTTCACAAAGTTTGAAAAATCACAGACGAAGTTTAAGGACATACTTGAGCTAGTGAAGAAAGCTGGGTTCTCTGAGTACTTGGAGGCCGACACTCCAGTCTATACTGAGCTAGTGAAGCAGTTCTAGTTCAAATGCTTCAACGAGCTCTGGGCTACTGACCACTAAAGTGAAAGGATCTAGTCTGAAGATAAGAGCATCAGACATCAATCAATGTCTAGGGTTTCCCAATCAAGGTCTGATAAATATGGATGAAGTTGATATTGAAGAAGGCAAGAGACTAAAGCAGTACCAAAGAAACCCTAGCCCGAAGGACATGAAGAAGAAGGAGTTTCCTGAGGAATTCGAGTTCCTTGCTGAGATAGTTGGAAAATGTATACTATGCAAGGATACTGCACATGACACTGTACTCGACCAGCACTTGAAGATTATGTCTGCAATAGTTATGAAGAAGCAAAGGACCATCACTCCATTCCTCGACTCGTCCCAGCTATATTCTCATTTCTTGAAGAGAACAATGAAAGAAAGGGTGATCTCAACTAGCCCAGTAAAAAATATTATGACTAAGATAATGCAGAATAAATTATCCTTAGCCTTCAACAATATAACAACTGATAAAATACAATAGACAACAAGTTTTAGATCAACAACTGCAGCGGAAATAAGCAATCCATTAGAAGAGTCAAGTAGAGCATAAAATCTACTATGTTCTATGATTTAAAAAGTTTTTCATCAACTTTATCGCTGAGACTCAGCTTAATAAATAAAATTGAATCATCATTGCACCATGGCCGAGGATATTCATGTAATCATCAATGGTCATGACTATACCGAATAATCCCTGGTCATAATCATACCAATAACTGTCCATCAATGAACTACAGGCCAATGAGGACTTTTACCATATCATTCATTACATTACGATCATGATTATACCGAATAATCCCTGATCATAATCATACCAAGTCCATCTATGCACGTAAGCCAAAGATGACTTTCATTACAATATAAGTATGAGGATGATGATAATGACATAATAATTCAATAAAACAAGTTCTAAGGATAAATTTTAAAGATTTATAATTTAATTTATCCAACAATCAATAACGTTCAAATTGTCAACATGATACTGCTTTATAAGTAAAATTCAATAATAATATTCATGTACCAAAAATAATTTGGACAAAAAAGAAATATATTTTTTGGGTGAATAGTACCCCGTGAATGCTACTTCAGGAATAGTACCCCTTGAATACTACCCTGACACGAAAAGTGTCCTGAATACCCGAGTCAATGATACTAGAGTGAATAGTAATTGGGTGAATAGTAACCCCTAAATAGTAACTCGTGAATAGTACTCCGGCACGAAAAGTACCCCGAATACCCGAGTGAATAATACCAGTGAATAGTAACCGGGTGAATAGTAATCCATGAATAGTAACTCATAAAACAAATACCAAAGAAAATGATATTCCATGACGAGTACAAAAGAAATGATATCTCAGACGAGTATAATAGAATATACGAAACTACAAATAGATTTTCACCCGCCATGCGGTAATCCACGTAGACAGATCATTTCAACAATTTAATAAGGAATGAATACAAAGGATCATTCACCATGCATGCGGTAATCCATATAGACAGGTTATTCCAACAAAATAATAAAGAATGGAATAACAGTAGAATTCACCATGCATGCGATAGACCGGACAGACAGGTTATTCCAACAGAATAATAAATAATGGAACCAGGTCAGGCGTAATCCGCACAGACAGGATATTCCAACAGAATAATAAAGAATGGAATAATAATATAATTCACCAGGTATACGATAGACCGTACAGACAGGTTATTCCAACAGAATAATAAAGAATGGAATAACAGAAGAATTCACTAGGCATGCGATATACTGCACTGACAGGTTATTTCAACAGAATAATAAAGAATAGAATAACAAAAGAATTCACCAGGAATGCGATTGACCGCACAGACAGGTTATTCCAACAGAATAGTAAAGAATGGAATAACATAAGAATTTTGCGAGACCCCAAATTTTATGAATAAAGATTTAAATTTCTCAAAATAATTTTTTGAATATTATGGTGTGGATTTGATATAATGTTATAGTTGTGAGTAATATTTATAAATTTTGCAAAGTAAGCAGTTGTTATATAATATTCGATTGGTCGGGAAATATTCATTTTAACAGGGAATATTCGTACGATGACACAATCATTGGTGGACCTCACAACGGAAGTATTGTCGTAGTTAGAAAACGACAGAATTATCATTTTATAAAAATAACGGCGAAAGTGTTACCGTTAAAACTGTTGAACTACTCAGTAGTAAAAGTACAGTAATACGCGTGGTTGCATAGTAGCACACAGGATTGATTATTGATGCTTACGTAAGAAGTCACTCAGTTATACTTAATTATTACTACAGTAATTGCTGCATTATATCTCTCATATTATTGATTCAATTATTGTCACAGTATCATCTGTATAATATGTTATATTATTAAATCAATAATTGAGATGGAAAAGTTATTCATATTATTATTTACAATATTGACAATGTCTAGAAGTTCTGTCAAGGAGAGGTTTGGTCACCTAATTGCGCGCTAATAAAGAGAAATCCTTATCAAAAAGCCCCCTCTTTCCTGGGAATGACCTGGTTGTTAAATATTGTGAGTTATAATATTAATGATGAATAAGTTCGTGTTGATTAAAGATGAAATTGATAGTTTCATTGTGTGGGAATTATTAGTGTTAGTGAAAATTGACATTTACTTTGATAATAATTGATGTCTGGAGGTTATATTGACCAATCGGTTAATTAACTGGATAAATGAGCAATTAATTGCTATTAATTCACATGATTATAACTATTTATTCACATGTGTGTACTATTGATTCACATTCATTTACTATTAGGGGAGTTGATGCAAGATTGATAATACTTGCATGACTAAGTTAAAAATGGAGGTATAGATGGAGGTAATATACTGTAATTCGTATTTTCATATGTCTAGAACTATTGATTCACATGATTTACTATTAGGGGAGATGGTGTAAGTTTGATAATACTTGCAGGACTAAATTAATAATAAAGGAAAAGAGGAAGGTATTATACTGTAATATTTTGAGCCCCAAAACGTGTAATTTATCGAAACTATATTTTCCTATAAATAGAAGCTCATTCTTCCTTCATTTCTCACCAGTTCACTAAAGCTATAGAGCAATTATTATAGAGAGAAAGAAGAAGAGAAGTATGCTACCTCATTATTCCAGTATCCAGTCTTCTTTTGAGGTAAGGGATATTATTTCTTTCGTATTCATGAAGAAAGCTATTGTTATTCCATTCCTTATTATTCTGTTGGAATAACCTGTATATGCGGACTACCGTATATATGGTGAAATTCTTCTGTTATTCCATTCTTTATTATTATGTTGGAATAACCTGTTTATGCGATGTATCGCATACATGGTGAAATTGTTCTGTTATTCTATTATTTATTATTCTGTTGGAATAACATGTCTGTGTGGTCTATCGCATGCCTGGTGAATTCTTCTGTTATTTCATTCTTTATTATTCTATTGGAATATCCTGTCTGTGCGGATTACGCATGACCTGGTTCCGTTCTTTATTATTGTAAGACCCCAACTTTTATGAATAAAGATTAATTTCTCTCTGAAATATATTTTTAAATATTATGGTGAGGATATAATATAATGTTATAGGTAATATTTACAAATTTTGCAAAGTAAGCAAGTGGTTATATAATATTTGATTGGTTAGGGAATATTCGTTTTAACAGAGAATATTCGTACGACGGCACAATCATTGGTGGACCCCACAACGAAAGTATTGTCGTAGTTAGAAAACGATATAATTATCTTTTTATAAAAATAACGGCGGAAGTTTTACCGTTAAACTGTTGAACTACCCGGTAGTAAAAGTAGAGTAATACACGTGGTTGCATAGTAGCACATGGTATTGATTATTGATGCTTACGTGAGAAGTCACTCAGTTATACTCAATTATTGCCACAATAATTGCTGCATCATATTTCTCATATTATTGATTCGATTATTGTCACAGTATCATCTGCATAATATGATATATTAAATCAATAATTGAGACAACAAAGTTATTCATATTATTAAATTGCAATATTTGCAATGTCTAGAAGTTCTATCAAGGAGATGTTTTGTCATCTAATTGTGCGCCAATAAGGAGAAATCCTTATCTAAAAGCCTCCTCTTTCCTAGGAACTACCTGGTAGTTAAATATTATGAGTTATAATATTAATGAAGAATATGTTCGTGTTGATTAAAGATGAAATTGATAGTTCTATTGTGTTGGAATTATTAGTGTTAGTGGAAATCTACATTTATTTCGATATTAATTGATGTCTGGAAGTTATACTGACCAGTCGGGTAATTAATCGGATAAATGAGCAAATAATTGCTATTAAATCACATGATTATAACTATTTGTTCACATGTGTGTACTATTGATTTACATTCTTGTGCTATTAGGGGAGTTGGTGCAAGATTAATAATACTTGCATGACTAAATTAAAAATAGAGGTATAGATGAAGGTACTATACTGTAATTAGTTTTTTCACATGATTATACTATTGAGTCACATGATTTTACTATTGATTCACATCATTTACTATTAGGGGAGGTGGTGCAAGTTTGATAATACTTGCAGGACTAAATTAAAAATGAAGAAAAAGAGGGAGGTATTATACTATAATATTTTGAGCCCCAAAATGTGCAATTATCGAAACTATATTTTCCTATAAATAAAAGCTCATTCTTTCTTTATTTCTCACCAATTCACTAAAGCTATAGGGCAATTATTATAGAGAGAAATTATAGAGAGAAAGAAGAAGAGAAGTCTGCTACCCTACTATTCCAGTTTCCAGTCTTCTTTTGAGGTAAGGGGTATTATTCTTTCGTATTCATGAAGAGAGTTATTTTCTTTCAATACTCGTAAGGGTTGTTATTCCATTCTTTATTATTATGTTGAAATAACTTGTCTATGTGAAGTACCGCATACATGGTGAAATTCTTCTGTTATTTCATTCTTTATTATTCTGTTGGGAATAACCTGTCTGTGCGGTCTATCGCATGTATAGTGAATTCTTTTGTTATTTCATTCTGTATTATTCTGTTGAAATGATCTGTCTATATGGATTACCACATGGCGGGCGAAAATTCATTTGCAGTTTTATATATTCTATTATACTCAGTTGGTTAAAGTTTTGGCTTCTATACTCCATGAAATTAGTGGGATATCCTTGATATTTGCGCTTCATCCAGTATCTTTTCATGGAAATATTCTTCTGAGTATTCTTGAATTTTACTCCACAAAGCAATATCATGTTGGCAATTTGGACGTAATTGATTTCAGGATAAATTAACTTATAAATCTTTAAAATGTATTCTTGAACTTGTTTTATTGAATTATTATGTCATTGTCATCATCCTCATGCTTATATTGTGATGAAAATCATCTTTGGCTTACGTACATAGATGGACTTGGTATGATTATGACCAGGGATCTTTCGGTATAATCATGACCTGTAATGTTATAAATGATGTGGTAAAAGTCCTCAGTGGCCTGTAGTGCATTGATGGACAGTTTTTGGTATGATTATGACTAGGGATTATTCAGTATAGTAATGACCATTGATGATTTAATGAATATCCTTGGCCCGTAGTGCAAGGATGACTCGATGATGTGGTTTATTTATTAAGATTAGTCTCACCGATAAAAATTGATGAAAAAATTTTAAATCATTGAAGATAGTAGATATCATGCTCTACTTAACTCTTCTAATGGATTGCTTATTTCACTGTAGTTAAACTTGATGTCTATTGTATTTTATCAGTTTAACATTGTTGAAGACTAATGATAATTTATTCTGCATTATCTTAGTCATAATATTTCTTACTGGGCTAGTTGAGCTCACCCTTTTGCTTTTATTGTTCTCTTTAGGAAATGAGAACGTAGTCGGGACTAGTCGAGGAACGGAGTGATGGTCCGAGATGGTGTATTAGTAGTCCTCACTATTCTATAAAATAATGTGACAATAAATGTAATGAGAACTCTATTTGAGAGTGGATATTGTCTAGAAGGAAACATTCCTCTTTAAACTCTCAGCTATATTTTGTCGTATATTACACGAGTGTTGTATAATTAAGTTTGTATTTGTATTCTATACCATGTATTTGGTGACTCAAGATGGATGATGTATACCTATTTTGGGGGCATCACAGTTGGTATCAAAGCTTAAGGATATGATCCCTGGCTGAGATGTGAGACAAGAACTAGGAGGGGAGAGATGGTGAATTCCTTCGCTATTATGACCTACCTAAGTTTATTTATTATTTAATTGGTCGGTCAGAGTATAGGGATAATATGTGACATGTTAATTAACCCTTGTTTTGTGGCAGTGTTTGAAAATGTCAGCTGAAAATGTTAACAATGGAGCACATGAGACCGTTGAATCACCAACGATCAATAACCAGGAAAATGTGCATCAGGAAGGCAACAATCCTCATGCAAACAATAACACCGACCAAATGATGAACGACGTATAGGGATAATATGTGATATGATAATTAACCCTTGTTTTGTGGTAGTATTTGAAAATGGCATCCGAAAATGTTGAGATAAGCAATGAAGCACATGAGACCGTTGAGTCACCGTAGATTAATACCCATGATAATGTGCAACAGAAAGACAATAATCCTCAGGTAAACAACACCGATCAAATGATGAACGATGTGATGTTCAAAGGTTTTATGCAATTCATGCAACATCAGGAGAAGGCGGATCATGTCCAAAATGCAGGTGGAAACATTGATAACTCTCGGACGGTCACTGCTAAGCAGTTTAAGGAGCTGGGACCACCAGAGTTTTTTGGAGAGCCAAAACCACTTAAGGCGAAGACGTAGATAAAGCAGATCAACAAAATATTTGATGTCTTAGGATGATCTGAGGAGAAAAAGGTTCCCTTTGCCACTTTCATGTTGCGAGCAGAGGCAGATTACTGGTGGAAATCTGTAAAGCGTACTCAACCTGCCACACTCAAAATATCTTGGGAGAAGTTCCAAGAGCTGTTCAACGACAAGTACTTTCTTGAAAGTATTCATCACATAAAGGAGGTAGAGTTCATCAAGCTTGAGTAAAACAATATGACCGTGGCACAGTACGAAGCTAAGTTTGCCGAGTTGTCTCGGTTTGCGTCCCACTTGGTTGATAATGAAGAGAGAATGACGCAGATGTTTCTAAGATATTTGAAACCCGAGATACGTCAATACCTTATCTCTCATAAACTGTGTTTGTATTCAGATGTTGTAAATATGGCTTAGTTATTAGAGCGCGATAATGAGTCAACCCAACCAAAAGAGAGCAGCCGACAAGTCGATAATACTAGTGGTAGCAATCATCAAAGCGGTGACAATAAACGTGGAGGGAGTCAACATGCCAGAAATGGTAATCACTTCAGTGGTAATCATTGCCATGACAATAAGAGTGGACATTTCAGGAAGAAGAGATTCAATAATGATGGAAATACGTCAGCACCAACACCTGTTGTTAAGGAAGGAGAACGACCACCAGTCGTATGTTACAAATGTGGAGGGGAAGGATACGTAAGTCCAAACTGCACGATGCAGTCCAAAGCATGTTACAATTGTGGAAAAGAAGGTCACCTAGCCTGATTTTTTCATGCACCAAAGTCAAGTCCAGCTGGGATGGAAGCATCAAAGGGTGTCCCAGATAAGACAAAACCGGTAGTTCAAGGGAGAGCGTTTGTCGTAACTTCCTAAAAAGCTAGGAATCCGAACGAGGTGATCACGGGTAAGCGAATCATAAACTCTAGCGAAGTTTATACTTTATTTGATACCAGTTCTACCTATTTCTTTATTTCTCCAACTTGCGCTCAACGTTTAAATTTGACTCCAGAGAAATTAGACTTTGACTTATCTGTTGAAACTCTGTTGGGAGAAACCTTCATTATATCCCAGTTTATAAGTCATGTTTGATTCAAATTGGTAACCGCACGTTACCTGTCGATCTTATTTCTTTGGAAATACTTGCATTTGATGTGATTTTAGGGATTGATTAGTTAACTACTCATCATGCTAAAATTGATTGTTTTCGTAAGGTTGTTAGCTTTCATATTCCTAACCAACCTGTTAGATCCCAGAGGGCACAATAGATTTAGAAGGGGGGGGGGGGGTTGAATAGATTCTTTTCTTTTAAAATACTTTCCTGGTTTATGAAGTATTATTCATATTAGATTATATGACAAACATAGAATCTTTTCAAGCACAGCAGAATAAGTAAAAGATTCCCCTCCTTCATTGATATATTCATAATCATACAAACATTGTTCGTTGGGTTAGTTTAGTTGTAAGCAGTTAAAACATACATAGCAGTTATAGCAGTTATAGACATAATGTAAATGACATAATGTAAAAGACATAAGGGGTTTTAAGTGGTTCAGAGACTCAAGCTCCTAATCCACTCTTTTGCTTTCAACTAGGAGGATTTCCACTAAGGAAGGGCAGTACCCTGAATCTCTACGATTCCTTCAAGGCCAGCAGCCTTGGGACTTCAGTTCACTAAGAACTCTTCAAGGCCAGAAGCCTTGGGACTCCTCTAGTTACCTAGGAACTCTTCAAGCCCAGCAGGCTTGGAACTTCGTTTAGTCCCTCTGGACAAGGACCCTTTGGCCCTGCTTTGTTTAGTCCCTCCGGACAAGGACCCTTTGGCCATGCTTTATTTAGTCCCTCCAGACAAGGACCCCTCAGGCCCTGGCTTCTTTGAGTTGTTGTTGTTGTTGTTGTTGGAGTCGGTGCTGAACGGCTAAGATGTCTTCATGCTCTGAACATCTTCTATCTTTAGCAGCTTCGGCTTGATCATCCTTGAAGAGCAGTTGAGTGTTGCATGATGCTCAGCTTCTTAGGTTGCTCAACTACTCCGGATGACCCTTGATGAACGGCCTTGAAGATCATTCTCCTTGGTACTTGATGGCTGCACATGAGAGGCTTCTAGGATGACTGTAAGCTCTTCTGAAAGGTACCTAGAAGCTTTCTCAAGCTTGACACCAAGATGGCTTTTGTGATCTCCCTTCTTGCTACTCGATGCCTTCCCATGATGGACTTGCTAAGATGACCGTAAGCTCTTCTCTATTGTACTTAGAGTCTTCCCATGATGGACATCCAGATGGCATGATGCTCTTCTTTCTCTCGGCAGTTCAGAACACTCTTCATGTAGTAGAACTCTCACTTCTACATAGTAGAACTCACACTTCTACTTCTTGCTTGATCTGACTTTTGAGTGTTCTTGGTGGATCGTAGAGTGAGTCTCTGGACTCACTATTACTTGATTCGATCAGTCTACCTTCTCTCCAAAACTCAAATTCTCCAGCACTCTTTGATCTTTGAAGCTCTTCTTCATTTATACACCTTCCCAATCCTTCCGTTGGAAAGTAGCCGTTGGAAGCTATTCAAATGTCTTCACAGATCTCAAGTTGCTTGATGTAGACTACTTGATGTGACATGACATACTTTTTCTGACTCTGCAGTCTACTTTTTCACCTACCCTGTCAGATGTATCACTTTACTGTCCTGGGCAGGTTGAAGACTTTATTTCTTCTGATTTCTTGATCAGAGGTTGTCCTTTTGCATCGATGCTCTCAATAAGCACTTGTCCGAATTACCCTTCAGATTGAACAGTTGCTAATGCCTCAATCTTCAGGTATCCGAGCTGTACGATTCTGATGCACGTCTTCAGGGACCTGATCGTAGTGTCTTGTTGACTGGTGGAGACAACACTACGATCTAGAAGAGTGTCGATTGGATCTTCAATGTAGAACACCTCTTCCTTGTATTGTGCAGTGCTTCAATACTTCTGTTTGCTTTGACTGTTCTCAAATACTGATGGCCTAATTCCTTGCTCTGGTTCCCTTCTGAATATCAAGACACTTCAGATTTGTTGCGCGTCCAGCTTGCTTTCTCCGGGTGATCTTCCGCTCACTTATCATCAATGAACTGACCCTGCACTTAATCACTTTAGCCTTGCTCTTCAGAAGCTGACCAGTATCTCGGTTCACCTTCCATCAGTTCTTTCTTTGTCTAACAAACACTACGATCTTGGTTGCTTCCAAGATCGTTGTCTTCTGTTTTCTTGATAGCAACTGCATTAGCTGACTTTTCCTTAGTCAACTGCTGAAGTCTTCTTTGAATCATCTTGTGGAAGACTTCATCACGAACGGCCTTTCAACTCAATCTTGATGCTGATTGGTTTGGTGCTTACTTCTTCTGCTAGCCTGCATGCCATTCGTTGAGTGCTCTCTGGTTCCCTTCTGTGGATTACATCTTTGCAGTGCCAACCAGAGGCTTCGTACCTTTGGATATTCTGGGAGTGCTCATTCGTTGAGAACCTTATCTGCTCTACGATTCTGACTTAGCATTGTGAGCATTACTGTTGGAGTCGTAGTTCTGCACTCTACGATTCAGCTTCGGCTGTGCAGACACTACAATCCCGAAGATCAGATCTTGACACTCTACGATTTCTACACTCTACAATTCAGCTTCGGCTGTGCAGACTCTACGTTCCCGAGATGCTTCGGCAGTGCAGACACTACGATCAGATCTTGACACTCTACGACTTCTGCCTTGAGCTTGTTGTCTTCATCTGATCCTTGTCCGACTACGATCTCTGCATTTGTTCAGTCGACTCTACGATCGCAGAGTGTGGTCTACGATCCTTGTCTTTGACTTCGGCATCGCTAGACTCTACGACTCTGAGCGTAGAGTGCATTTCATACTTAGCTTCGGCAGATTGTCGTTCGGCTTATAGGCAGGCTGTCTCTACGATTCAGAACATGACTTCCTCAGTACACTACGATCCCGAGGAGGCTCTTCTTGACACACTACGATCCTTCTTCGTTTCCCCTGGAAGTCTACGAACTCTGAGATCTCACTATCTTGCATACTCCTATTCTGCCTCGATAGGTCCCGAGTTGACTCTGACTCTCTTGGCAGACTACGACTTCTGGTGCAGTGCTCGACGATCAGACAAGCCTATCTATTACATCATAAGATCAACCTAACAAGCTTGATCTTTCTATATTTATAGTCCTTGTACATCATTTCTTTTTAAGGACTTTACAAAGCTGTTTTGCTTATATAGGATCAACCTAACATTTTTGATCAATTCATTCTAAGTCCTTGTACATATATTTCTATTATCTATCAAAGGACTTAACAACTTTTCTTCATGCAAACATACTTGCATATTCATTCATATATATATCATAATCAAATCATATATAAATAGGAATATCATTCACATGCTTTGCATTGGCCTCCTGAACTTGTAGAGCTTCTGCCTTCTGATCTTGGATGGCCTTCTTATAGATGTTATCTCTCTCTTGGAGTTTGAGAGATACATCAGCCAAGATAGCTTGAAGCTTGTGCTGGAAAGAATCATCTCCTGCTGCTGTCTGCTTCTGTGTTTCTTCAGTGAGCATAGATATCTTCTTGCTTAAATCATCAGAGCTCTTCAGTAGTTCCTGCTCCAAAGCAGTTTGATCCTCTTGATTGGTAGCTTCAGTATGGGCAATGGATTGGACTCTACGATTGTCATCTTTGGACAGATTTTCAAAGGTGTGGATAATCTGAACAATTGTGGAGTACCAATTGCCTGTGGAGGATGATGGAGTGTCTGTTAACAGTGCTTGATCATAAGGAGACTTCTGAGATTGGATTTGAACATCATAAGCAGTAGAGTAATCAGACTCTACGATCAGCTTCTTGGACATGGTTCTTCTTCCTTCAGAGTCCACCCTACGATCGTAGGGGATGTAGAGATTTCCAGCATGTCGATAGATCTTGAAGTGGGGCTGGTTTGTGATCAGCTTAGTGGCAAACTTCTTCACTCTTGGAAAGTTCTGAGCCACCAGTTCCATGCTTGGAAACTGCTTATAACACCAACTGAAGTAGCTTCCATCTTTTTCAGTAATGGCCTTTAGCCATGGCATCCACTGGAAGAACAATCTCATTAGCAGATCATCAGGGTTGTAGAGAATGGTTGTGCAGTCCATTTCCATGTTGTTCCAGTTCTTGACCAAGTCAAAGGAGGTCATTCTTACTATTCTGATCTGTTCACCTCCATGGTTTATCCATCTGTCAGGAGGATTCTCTGATGGTTCATTGGGAACTTCTACTACTATTCTCCTGATAAATCTTGCAGGTGAGAGAACAGGGTGGAGTTCTGAGTTTTCTGATTCCTGATCTTCAGAGTTGGAATCATTTCCTGCTTCTTCCTTCTCAGAACCAGAACCATTTAGATCAGCTTCAGCAGAGGGATCATCTTCATGTTGCATTTCATGTTTAGACTCTTCTTGATCATCTCCAACAGAGAATCCTTCTTGCTGAATTTCATTATCTGAACTTTCTTCATCAAGACTTTCCTTAGATACTTCTTCTTCAGCATCTTGTCCTGGGGATTCAAATTCATCATCACTTAATTCAATGATGGCATTTGATTGGCCACTGTTCCTTTTGGAGGCAAACTGGGCTTGCAGCCTGTAGCTCTTTCTTCTTTGTGGAGGTTCAACTATTGGAGAGACAGATTCTTCTTCTTTGTCCTCATCACTTTCTGAGTCATCATGAAAGCTCTCTTGGATTGAGGGGACATGTTCTTCTTCTTCTTCTTGGATAACATTTTCTGACCCATTCTCTGGGCTGGTTGGGGCAGTTGCATTTGGGGATGCACTTTGATAAGAAAATTCTTTTTCTTCATCAGAGTTGCTTCTCTGAGTATTGGCCATGGGGCTAGAGCACCTTTCCTTATCAGCAGATGTATTGATTTGAGAAGCTAAGGCTGGTTTGTCCTCCACCTTAGCTTTCTTACTGACTGGCCCTTGAAGCAACCTGCTGCTTCTTCTTTTTGTGGTCTCAGCAGTTTGGGCCTTTTCTTCTTTACTCTTGTTCAAGGAGGAGACTCTCCTTGGTGGGGCCTGGGCTTTCTTCACATCACCAGCTCTTTTCACCACTTTTGATTTCTTCCTAGCTGGTGTGATTTCAGCTGCTTCAGAGTCACTGGACTCAGAGCTCTCTGCCTTTACTGTCTTCCTCTTCTTTGCAGAGGCTCTACTACTGCTCCCAGCTGTCAGCCTTTTGTTCTCCTTAGGGTTCTTCTTCCAGTTTTCAAATAGTTGTGGAGACATCACCTTGTGCACATTCAGGGCTTCTCCCTCATCATCCTTGATCTTTCCCCCTAGATTTTTCTTCAGTATGATACTTAACAGCCTTCCATGATATACCTTGGTCAGGGGCTTCTTCTCAGTCTTCTCTACCCATTTGGAGATCTGATCAATCAAGATAGATCCAAAGTCGATTTGTTTCTTCAAAACTATTGCAGACATGATTTTCAATTGCTGGTCGATCACTGTGTCATGTGAAGTGTTCTTACATAGTATGCACTTTCCAACTATTTCAGCAAGGAACTCATATTGCTCAGGGAACTCCTTCTTCTTCATGTCCTTGAAACTAGGGTTTCTTTGATACCCCATAATTTCCTTAGCCAATTCAGTGTTGACATTATCAAGGTTCTTTAGGCCTTGGTTAGGAAATCCTAGGCATTGGTTTAGGTCAGAAGATTTTAACTTGAGAGACTGACCTTTAACCTTGGTAGTAAGGGTTTCCGAATTTATAGAGACGTTTGAGTAGAATTCTTTAACCAGGTTGCAGTAGACTCGAGTATTTGCTTCAAGGCATTCTGAAAATCCAGCCTTCTTTACAAGCTCGAGAACATCTCTGAACTTCTTTTCAGATTTTTCAAACGATTTGGTTCCAAGCTGAATACCAGTGATCACTTGCCAGTTTTCCATTTTGAGTAGTTTGAAGAATGTGGGTATTAAATATAGAAAGGTTTATGAGAGATGACTGTCTGGTTGGTAAGGCTCTGGAGGTTAACCGATTTTGCTCTTGAAAAGCTTTCTAGGGTTTTGAAAATGGGAGGGAGAAAGGTTCGATATCTTTTGGTAACTGTCTGCAGATTTGAAATTGTCTTTATGACAGTTCCTTCTAACTCTGCATACTCAATGATGTGTCAATTGTCCATTGGTTGCACGTTGCCCAGTAATGAGCTATAATTCCCCACAGCTTTTCAGTTATTAGAGGAGTGGACGTTTAATTGACGTGGCTTTGACCGTTGACCTTTTGATTCGTAGTGTAACATGATGAGATAGTTATAGACTCTATGATTTCATTTGTTTACTCAACGATCAATTTTTGAGAGATGCTGCAGTGTATGGCTTCGTCTTTCCTCCTTACTTCGATGCAGCATAGCTCAATCACTGATGTATTCGAACTTATCTCCTCAACTTGAATGTCTTAGCAGATGTCTCATTCTTCATGCTCCTTGTGAGCTGGAGTACCCTTTGGTAGAACTACGATAGTTGAGTTATCTTCTACGATCGCTGCAGTTGCACTACGATCGTTTAGTCCTTTTCAAACTCAAATCTACGATCGTTGACTGACTTGATTCTTCTGAGATGAACTAGATCAAGTATTCCTTCTGGGATAAGTTAGCTCAGGAAGGGCCAACCTCTTAGAGAGAGCTAAGGGTCAGGTTTGTCCCTGAGGCGCTTTCCAGATGAAATACTATGTCAGTGGTTTACAATGACATCTCATTAGACCTTTTCTGATGGGAAGATCTTCTATCATCTTTAAGTATCTGCATTGCTGAAATCGTGGTGTCCTTCTACTCTTACTCTACGATCATGTGTTTGATCGTAGGCACTTCACGATTATGGATTAGGTGGCTGAAGGGTTATCAGTAGTTCGTTTTGAGACGATCCTACTGACTATGGATCTTCATTTGGTTCATCAACCACAAGGTTTTGGGACTTTGTAGCTGGTACATCTCTTCCAGGTTAATGATGCAGTTATTCCTTAACAGATCACTGCTCCCCCATTGTTGATGCCGTCATCTCAGATAGATGTGATTCCTTCTTCATATTCATTTGAGTGCTGCCCAACACTTCTACTTCTGACTGGAATCATCATCGTTGCTTAGTCTTTCTTGTATCGTAGAGATGAGTATTTTCAGGATTGATCACTCTACGATCATTTGACAGCACTACGAACGTAGTCATCTTTGACAGTCTTTAGTTTTGAGAAGTTCTGCTTCGTAGAGAACTCCTTTTGTCTCAAGCTCAAAGATCTTCTATTGTGAGCTTCCCTTGAGGATCCTTTCCATAAAGCGTATCTCATGGGCACATAGAATCCTCTTTTATCTTCTGCTGCATGGCATGCTCCCATATACAGATTTGCAGCCATGTGAGCTCCATTCAGGTTAGCTCAGAGGATCTTCAAGGACAGGCTTGGACATATATGAACTTTATTAGACTTTTCTCTGATTAGTCCTTAGCCTTCTGCTGGTTGAATCCTTTTGAATGAAGTCTTCTGCTTCAGCATTCCTTAGTGTGGTCAGACTGACCAAGTACCTACAGGTTCAAGTAATTTCTATTTTTGGTCCCCATTGTTGAATGGGTCCTGCTAGGTTAGTTTTCTAAACCCCTATTCCTCTTATCTGGATAATCATCATGTTTATCACCAACAGACATTCATGCATGCAACTATCTTGGAATAATACATTTTAGATGCATGACGGTGAGTGTGTGTAGGATTTGATAATTAATGACACACTCTTTATCTATGATGGTTTCATCATTTACTGGGTTATGTTCACAATGTTTAAGTGTTCACATAGTGTGAATCAACTCTACGATTTATGAGTATCTGGTTGATTTATGGATGTGATCAGTTTCTACAAATCAACAAGATCCTCTTGTAGAACTGATCATTCTCTGTGTGTTGTTAAACACTTAGAACATAGGCTTGTACACACATACTAGCACAACAACAATGATTACTTAACATAAGATTCATTTGGTCTGTGATACTCTTGTGATCCATTTCAGATTTTCTTCAAGATGTCATCTTCAGCCTAAAACTTGGTTAAAGAGAAAGTTTGTAGACATTTGAATTTTCCATCTTTAGACTACTTTCTCTATTCACCTTTTTAGGAAGATTATGACTTGTTGACAGAATACTGTCATAGTTCATAAGATGGTGCAACTATGATGTATACATTAATGATGGTGAGGAACCGTACCTTTTTACTGTCAGTTTCTTAACAGTCATTTACTTTAGATATACTGAGTTCAGGTATTGATGTGCATAGCTTTTACTTTTGCCCCTTTTCAGCTTAATGCTCTTGTCGGCCTTTCATAAATCAGTCGTGGTCTTGAAGATGTAGATCAAGAGAATCGTGGCATTAAGATCTTTGACATCCTTGAGTTTTCAGAGACAACACTCGATTGTTGGTTGGTCACTCATAAGATTGAGAGGATCTTCTATCTCCACTTGATCAGTCATTTCTTCGTACGCGTGACCTCTTCATCTTTTAGATTGATGAATGCTTTACTCCTTATTACTGATGTCTCTTGCTCTCTTTCTCTCATCTGATCTTCAGACTACAAGATTGACTGCAGGCTAGGATTGGTCTTGTTGATATAACAATCGAGGATATGAACCAATCTGAGCAGCTTCAGGTGTGTACACATTTTTTTTACCTATACACAATATTTCCAACGTGTAAGCTCTTCTGCATATAACATGTTACTTACTACTAAACTAAGTTTAGAACAATGTTGGTGCCTTGGATCAGACTCAAAGCGATTAGCTTTAGAATACAGCATGAGAACCTGCTCTGATACCAATTGTTAGATCCCAGAGGGCACAATAGAGCTAGAAGGGGGGAGGTTGAATAGATTCTTTTCTTTTAAAATACTTTCCTAGTTTATGAAGTATTGTTCATATTAGATTATATGACAAACATAGAATCTTTTCAAGCACAGCGGAATAAGTAAAAGATTCCCCTCCTTCATTGATATATTCATGATCATACAAACATTGTTCGTTGGGTTAGTTTAGTTGTAAGCAGTTAAAATATACATAGCAGTTATAGCAGTTATAGACATAATGTAAATGACATAATGTAAAAGACACAAGGGGTTTTAAGTGGTTCAGAGACTCAAGCTCCTAATCCACTCTTCTGCTTTCAACTAGCAAGATTTCCACTAAGGAAGGGCAGAACCCAGAATTTCTACGATTCCTTCAAGGCCAGCAGCCTTGGGACTTCAGTTCACTAAGAACTCTTCAAGGCCAGCAGCCTTGGGACTCCTCTAGTTCCCTAGGAACTCTTCAAGCCCAGCAGGCTTGGAACTTCGTTTAGTCCCTCTGGACAAGGACCCTTTAGCCCTGCTTTGTTTAGTCCCTCCGGACAAGGACCCTTTGGCCATGCTTTATTTAGTCCCTCCAGACAAGGACCCCTCAGGCCCTGGCTTCTTTGAGTTGTTGTTGTTGTTGTTGTTGTTGGAGTCGGTGCTGAGCTGCTAAGATGTCTTCATGCTCTGAACATCTTCTATCTTTAGCAGCTTCGGCTTGATCATCCTTGAAGAGCAGTTGAGTGTTGCATGATGCTCAGCTTCTTAGGTTGCTCAACTACTCCGGATGACCCTTGATGAACTGCCTTGAAGATCATTCTCCTTGGTACTTGATGGCTGTACATGAGAGGCTTCTAGGATGACTGTAAGCTCTTCTGCAAGGTACCTAGAAGCTTTCTCAAGCTTGACACCAAGATGGCTTTTGTGATCTCCCTTCTTGCTACTCGATGCCTTCCCATGATGGACTTGCTAAGATGACCGTAAGCTCTTCTCTATTGTACTTAGAGTCTTCCCATGATGGACATCCAGATGGCATGATGCTCTTCTTTCTTTCGGCAGTTCAGAACACTCTTCATGTAGTAGAACTCTCACTTCTACATAGTAGAACTCACACTTCTACTTCTTGCTTGATCTGACTTTTGAGTGTTCTTGGTGGATCGTAGAGTGAGTCTCTGGACTCACTATTACTTGATTCGATCAGTCCACCTTCTCTCCAAAACTCAACTTCTCCAGCACTCTTTGATCTTTGAAGCTCTTCTTCATTTATACACCTTCCCAATCCTTCCGTTGGAAAATAGCCGTTGGAAGCTATTCAAATGTCTTCACAGATCTCAAGTTGCTTGATGTAGACTGCTTGATGTGACATGACATACTTTTTCTGACTCTGCAGTCTACTTTTTCACCTACCCTGTCAGATGTATCACTTTACTGTCCTGGGCAGGTTGAAGACTTTATTTCTTCTGATTTCTTAATCAGAGTTTGTCCTTTTGCATCGATGCTCTCAATAAGCACTTGTCCGAATTACCCTTCAGATTGAACAGTTGCCAATGCCTCAATCTTCAGGTATCCGAGCTCTACAATTCTGATGCACGTCTTCAGGGACCTGATCGTAGTGTCTTGTTGACTGGTGGAGACAACACTACGATCTAGAAGAGTGTTGATTGGATCTTCAATATAGAACACCTCTTCCTTGTATTGTGCAGTGCTTCAATACTTCTGTTTACTTTGACTGTTCTCAAATACTGATGGCCTAATTCCTTACTCTGGTTCCCTTCTGAATATCAAGACACTTCAGATTTGTGGCGCGTCCAGCTTGCTTTCTCCTGGTGATCTTCCGCTCACTTATCATCAATGAACTGACCCTGCACTTAATCACTTTAGCCTTGCTCTTCAGAAGCTGACCAGTATCTCGGTTCACCTTCCATCAGTTCTTTCTTTGTCTGACAAACACTACGATCCTGGTTGCTTCCAAGATCGTTGTCTTCTGTTTTCTTGATAACAACTGCATTAGCTGACTTTTCCTTAGTCAACTGTTGAAGTCTTCTTTGAATCATCTTGTGGAAGACTTCATCACGAACGGCCTTTCAACTCAATCTTGATGCTGATTGGTTTGGTGCTTACTTCTTCTGCTAGCCTGCATGCCATTCGTTGAGTGCTCTCTGGTTCCTTTCTGTGGATTACATCTTTGCAGTGCCAACCAGAGGCTTCGTACCTTTGGATATTCTGGGAGTGCTCATTCGTTGAGAACCGTATCTGCTCTACGATTCTGACTTAGCATTGTGAGCATTACTGTTGGAGTCGTAGTTCTGCACTCTATGATTCAGCTTCGGCTGTGCAGACAGTACGATCCCGAAGATCAGATCTTGACACTCTACGATTTCTGCACTCTATGATTCAGCTTTGGTTGTGCAGACTCTACGTTCCCGAGATGCTTCAGCAGTGCAGACACTACGATCAGATCTTGACACTCTACGACTTTTTCCTTGAGCTTGTTGTCTTCATCTGATCTTGTCCGACTACGATCTCTGCATTTGTTCAGTCGACTCTACGATCGCAGAGTGTGGTCTACGATCCTTGTCTTTGACTTCGGCATCGCTAGACTCTACGACTCTGAGCGTAGAGTGCATTTCATACTTAGCTTTTGCAGATTGTCGTTCGGCTTATAGGCAGGCTGTCTCTACGATTCAGAACATGACTTCCTCTGTACACTACGATCCCGAGGAGCCTCTTCTCGACACACTACGATCCTTCTTTGTTTCCCCTGGAAGTCTACGAACTCTGAGATCTCACTATCTTGCATACTCCTATTCTGCCTCGATAGGTCCCGAGTTGACTCTGACTCTCCTGGCAGACTACGACTTCTGGTGCAGTGCTCGACGATCAGACAAGCCTATCTATTACATCATAAGATCAACCTAACAAGCTTGATCTTTCTATATTTATAGTCCTTGTACATCATTTCTTTTTAAGGACTTTACAAAGCTGTTTTGCTTATATAGGATCAACCTAACATTTTTGATCAATTCATTCTAAGTCCTTGTACATATATTTCTATTATCTATCAAAGGACTTAACAACTTTTCTTCATGCAAACATACTTGCATATTCATTCATATATATATATATATATATATATATATATATATATCATAATCAAATCATATATAAATAGGAATATCATTCACATGTTTATTCCTGACTCAACCTATTATGCGAATTTAAGCAACCAAACCACTAAAATCAATCACTATCATATCAAGCCATAAAGCTATTCGTTTATTGAAAAACGGATGTCAAGCTTTCTTAGCCCATGTCACAGATTTAAATAAAAATACGTTAGATTTGAATGTTATTTCTATTATTAATAAATTTCTTGACGTATTCCCTGAAGAACTTCCTGGCCTACCCCCAGAGCATGAAATTAAATTTTGTATCGACCTTGAATCTGGTACAAAACCCATTTCCAAAGCACCATATCGAATGGCTCCTATTGAACTTCAGGAGTTAAAAATCCAACTACAGGAATTGTTAGATATCGGTTTCATTCGTCCTAGTACGTCTCCTTGGGGTGCTCCTGTTCTATTCGTAAAGAAGAAAGATGGAAGTATGCAACTTTGTATTGATTATCCGGAGTTGAATCATGTCACCATCAAAAATAGGTACCCGTTACCTCACATTGATGACCTATTTGACCAGTTGCAAGGAGCCAAATTCTTTTCAAAGATTGATCTTCGTTCTGGATATCATCAGTTGAAGATTAAAACTGATGACATTCCAAAGACTTCTTTCAGAACTCGGTACGGGCGTTATGAATTCCTAGTCATGTCTTTTGGATTGACTAATGCTCCTGTTGCCTTTATGGACATGATGAACTGAGTATTCAAGGAATATTTAGATCACTTTGTGGTCGTCTTTATTGATGACATCCTCATATACTCCAAAACCCGTGAAGATCATGAGCAACACTTGAGGCTGATACTTCAAAATCTTCGTGAAAACAAGCTTTATGCCAAGTTAAAGAAATGTGGGTTCTGGCTTGAGGAAGTTGCATTCCTTGGGCACGTGATATCAAATCATAGAATATATGTTGACCCGCCAAAGATTGAAATAATTTAAAGCTGGGAGCAACCTAAGTCAGTGACTGAAGTACTTAGCTTTCTCAGCTTAGCTGGTTATTATCGGAGATTCGTGGAAGGATTTTCTCAAATCGCTACTCCATTAACTCAGCAGACTTGAAAAGATATAAAATTCGGTTGGAGCGAGGAATGTGAGAAGAGTTTTTAAGAACTTAAGAGAAGACTCATTTTAGCACCTGTTCTGACAATACCATCTAGCTCGGAGGGATTTGTCATCTATAGTGATGCTTCATGTGAGACCCCAAATTTTATGAATAAAGATTTAAATTTCTCGAAATATTTTTTTTAATATTATGGTATGGATTTGATATAAATTTATAGTTGTGGGTAATATTTATAAATTTTGTAAAGTATGCAAGTTGTTATAAAATATTCGTTTGGTCGGGGAATATTCTTTTTGTCGGGAATATCCGTACGAAGACAAAATTATTGGTGAACACACAACGGAAGTATTGTCGTAGTAATACAACGACAGAATTATTTTTATAAAAATAACGGCGGAAGTTTTACCGTTAAAACTGTTGAACTACTGGGTAGTAAAAGTACAGTAATACGCGTGGTTGCATAGTAGCACACGGTATTGGTTATTGATGCTTACGTGATAAGTCACTCAGTTATACTCAATTATTACTATAGTAATTGTTGCATCATATCTCTCATATTATTGATTCGATTATTGTCACAATATCATCTGCATTATATGATATATTATTAATTCAATAATTGAGACGACAAAGTTATTCATATTATTAAATTTTAATATTTACAATGTCTAGAAGTTCTGTCAAGGAGAGGTTTGATCACCTAATTGCGCGCCAATAAGGAGAAATCCTTATCAGAAAGACCCTCTTTCCTGGGAACGACCTGGTTGTTAAATATTGTGAGTTATGATATTAATGATGAAATTCGTGTTGATTAAAGATGAATTTGATAGTTCTATTGTGTTGGGATTGTTAGTGTTAGTGGAAATCGACATCTATTCCGATGATAATTATGTCTGGGGTTATATTGATAAATTGGGTAATTTATCGGATAAATGAGCAATTAATTGCTACTAATTCACATGATTATATAACTATTTATTCACATGTGTGTACTATTGAGTTTAATTCACTTACTATTAGGGGAGTTGGTGCAAGATTGATAATACTTGCATGACTAAGTTAAAAATGGAGGTATAGATGGAGGTACTATACTGTAATTCATTTTTTCACATGATTATAACTATTGGTTCACATGATTAAACTATTGAATCACATTACTTACTATTAAGGGAGTTGGTGCAAGATTGATGATACTTGCATGACTAAGTTAAAAATGAAGGTATAGATGGAGGTACTATACTGTAATTAATCTTTTCACATGTTTAGAACTATTGAGTCACATAATTTACTATTGATTCACATGATTTACTATTAGGGGAGGTGGTGGAAGTTTGATAATACTTGGATGACTGAAGTAAAAATGAAAGAAAAGTTAGAGGTATTGTACTGTAATATTTTGAGTCCCAAAACGTGCAATTATCGAAACTATATTTTCCTATAAATAGAAGCTCATTATTCCTTCATTTCTCACCAATTCACAAAAGCTATAAAGCAATTATTATAGAGAGAAAGAAGAAGAGAAGTCTTCTATATTTCTATTCCAGTATCCAACTTTATTCTAAGGTAAGGGGTATTATTTCTTTCGTATTCATGAAGAGAGCTATTTTTATTCCATTCCTTATTATTTTGTTAGAATAACCTGTATATACGAAGTACCACATACATGGTGAAATTCTTCTGTTATTCCATTCTTTATTATTATGTTGGAATAACCTGTATATGCAAAGTACCACATACATGGTGAAATTCTTCTATTATTCCGTTCTTTATTATTCTGTCAGAATATCCTGTCTGTGCGTTTACGCTGGACCTGGTTCCATTATTTATTATTCTGTTGGGAATAACCTGTCTGTGCAGTCTATCGCACGCATGGTGAATCCTTTTGTTATTCCATTCTTTATTATTCTGTTGGAATAACCTGTCTATGTGGATTACCACATGCATGGTGAATGACCTTTCGTATTCATTCTTTATTAAATTGTGGAAATGATCTGTTTACATGGATTACCGAATGACGAATGAAAATCCATTTGCAGTTTCGTATATTCTATTATACTCATATGAGATATCATTTCTTTTGTACTCGTCATGAAATATCATTTTATTTGGTATTTTTTGTTACGAGTTACTATTCACAGGTTACTATTCACCCGGTTACTATTCACTCTAATATTATTCACTCGGGTATTCGGGGCACTTTTCATGCCGGAATACTATTCACGAGTTACTATTCACCCGAATATTATTCACTCGGGTATTTCGAGTACTTTTCATGTCGGGGTACTATTCACGAGGTACTATTCCTAAAGTACTATTCACAGGGTACTATTCACAACAAAAAATTGATTCTTTTCTGTCCAAATTATTTTTGGTGCATGAATATTATTCTTGAATTTTACTCCACAAAGAAGTATCATGTTGACAATTTGGACGTTGTTGAGTTCAGGATAAATTAACTGATAAATCTTTAAAATTAATTCTTGAACTTGTTTTATTGAAGTATTATGTAATTGTCATCATCCTCATGTTTATATTATGTTGAAAGTCATCTTTGGCTTACGTGCATAGATGGACTTGGTATGATTATGACCAGGGATTATTCAGTATAATCATGACAGTAATGTGACGAATGATGTGGTAAAAGTCCTTAGTGGCCTGTAGTGCATTGATGGACAATTTTGGTATGATTATGACCAGGGATTATTCGGTATAGTCATGACCATTGATGATTTAATGAATATCCTTGGCTATAGTGCAGGGATGATTCGATGATGTGGTTTATTTATTAAGCTGAGTCTTATCGATAAAAATTGATGAAAAAACATTTTTAAATCATAGAAGATAGTAGATTTTATGCTCTACTTGACTCTTCTAATGGATTGCTTATTCCACTGCAGTTAAACTTGATGTCTATTGTATTTTATTAGTTTATCATTGTTGAAGACTAATGATAATTTATTCTGCATTATCTTAGTCATAATATTTCTTACTGGGCTAGTTGAGCTCACCCTTTCCTTCACTGTTCTCTTCAGGAAATGAGAATATGGCTAAGACAAGTCGGGGAACGGAGTGACGGTCCAGATGATAGTATTAGTAGTCTTCACTATTCTGTTAAATAGTGTGACAATAAATGTAATGAGGACTCCATTGAGTGTGGATATTGTCTAGATGACAATATTCTTATTAAAACTCTCAGTTTATGTTTTGTCGTATTTTACATGACATTTGTATTATTAAGTTGTATTTGTATTTTTGTACCATGTATTTGGCGACTCAAAATGGGTGATGTATACCTGTTTTGGGGGTGTCACACTTCAGGCAAAGGGTTAGGATGTGTTCTCATGTAACATGGGAAAGTCATAGCCTATGCCTCTCGACAACTTAAAGAATATGAAAGGAATTATCCTACTCATGATCTAGAGTTGGTAGCAGTAGTTTTTACACTTAAGATTGGGTGGCATTACCAGTATGGAGAGAAGGTGAAGATCTATACGGATCATAAAAGCCTCAAATATTTCTTCACTCAAAAGGAACTCAACATGCGGCAACGACGATGGATTGAGTTGATGAAAGATTATGATCATACCATCCAATATAATCCTAGAAAAGCAAATGTAGTAGTTAACGCATTGAGTAGAAGATCATATGCGGGTACGAGTGCAATATTGTCAACGCAAAGACCCATTTTGGATGACTTACGAAGGATGGAGATAGAGTTAAAGACTCCAGGGACCCATGTGATGATGACGAATATACGGGTAGAACCGACTTTAATCGATAAAGTTAAAGCTGCTCAAACTACAGACTTGAAGCTGATGCGTATGAAGAAGAAAGTGCAAGAAGGTGCTATTCAGTAAGCAAGAATCGATGAAAAAGGAATACTTCGAGTCAACTCCAGATTTTGTGTTTCTAACGATTCTGACTTGAAGTATAAAATCATAATGGAGGCACACAACACACCGTTTGCAATCCATCCTGGGAGTACCAAAATGTATCGTGATCTTCGACATACATTTTGGTGGAGCAATATGAAGAGAGAGAGATAGCGGGGTTTATCTCAATGTGCCTAACTTGTCAACGAGTCAAGGCGGAGCATCAAGTGCCAAAAGGTCCATTACAACCACTTGAAATTCTAGAATGGAAGTGGGAGCACATTACCATGGATTTCGTTACTGGTCTTCCCAAGGTTTCTCAAGGCATAGATACGATTTGAGTCATTATTGATAGATTGACCAAGTCTACTCATTTCTTAACAATACGAGAAACTTATACACTTGAACGTCTTTCTAGTATGTATATAAACGAGATTGTAAGATTACATGGTATGCCAGTATCCATAGTTTCTGATCGAGACCCAAGATTCACTTCAAGATTTTGGGTTAGTTTACAAAAAGCTATGGGCATGGATTAATGATTTATTTCGGCATATCATCCTCAAACGGATGGGCAGTCGGAAAGGACTATTCAAACTCTTGAAGATTTAGTAAGACTCTATGTCCTTGACTTCAAGGGAAATTGGGACAAGTTCTTACCATTGGTGGAGTTTTCCTACAACAACAGTTATCAAACAAGTATTGACATGGCTCCATTTGAGGCGTTGTATAGAAGAAAGTGTCGTTCTCCAGTATGCTGGGATGAGGTGGGTGAAGAAACATTGTTGGGACCAGATTTGGTACGCATGACTACAGAAAAAATTCAAATGATCTGACAACGTATAAAAACCTCACAAGATCAACAAAAGAGTTATGATGATCTTCATCAAAAGGACGTGGAATTCAATATTGGAGATCATGTGTTATTACGTGTCGCTCCATGGAAAGGAGTTATGAGATTTGGAAAGAGAGGAAAGATCAATCCTCGATTCATTGTCCTATTTATAATCCTCGAACGAGTAGGAACTGTGGCCTATAGACTCGCCTTACCGCCAAGTATGTCTCGTGTTCATAACGTTTTCCACATATCTATGTTACGTAAATATGTGAAAGACCCAAACCACATTATTGAATTAGAACCAGATGAGATAGAGGAAGATTTAACGTATGAAGAATCTTACATAAAAAGGATCATATTCTACGCTCCACGGTTATACCTCAAGTCAAAGTTTTGTACAGAAACCACGATGTGGAAGAAATGACCTGGGAGTTAGAATCTAAGATGAAGTCAAAATATCCTCACCTCTTCGATATACCAGGTACGTACCCCAATTTCGAGGACGAAATTTCATAAGAAGGGGAGGTTGTAAGACCCCAACTTTTATGAATAAAGATTAAATTCTCTCGAAATATATTTTTGAATATTATGGTGTGGATATAATATAATGTTATAGGTAATATTTACAAATTTTACAAAGTAAGCAAGTGGTTATATAATATTCGATTGGTCGGGAAATATTCATTTTAACAGGGAATATTCGTACAACGGCACAATCATTGGTGGACCCCACAATGGAAGTATTGTCGTAGTTAAAAAACGACATAATTATCTTTTTATAAAAATAACGGCGGAAGTTTTACCGTTAAACTGTTGAACTACCCGGTAGTAAAAGTACAGTAATACGCGTGGTTGCATAGTAGCACACGGTATTGATTATTGATGCTTACGTGAGAAGTCACTCAGTTATACTCAATTATTTCTACAGTAATTGCTGCATCATATCTGTCATATTATTGATTCGATTATTGTCACAGTATCATCTGCATAATATGATATATTATTAAATCAATAATTGAGACGACAAAGTTATTCATATTATTAAATTGCAATATTTATAATGTCTAGAAGTTCTGTCAAGGAGAGGTTTGGTCATCTAATTGCACGCCAATAAGGAGAAATCCTTATCGAAAAGCTCCCTCTTTCCTGGGAACGACCTGGTTGTTAAATATTATGAGTTATAATATTAATGAAGAATAAGTTCGTGTCGATTAAAGATGAAATTGATAGTTCCATTGTGTTGAAATTATTAGTGTTAGTGGAAATCGACATTTATTTTTATATTAATTGATGTATGAAAGTTATACTGGCCAGTCGGGTAATTAATCAGATAAATGAGCAATTAATTGCTATTAATTCACATGATTATAACTATTTGTTCATATGTGTGTACTATTGATTCACATTCTTATACTAATAGGGGAGTTGGTGCAAGATTGATAATACTTGCATGACTAAATTAAAAATGGAGATATAGATGAAGGTACTATACTGTAATTAGTTTTTTCACATGATTATACTATTGAGTCACATAATTTTACTATTGATTCACATGATTTACTATTAGGGGAGGTGGTGCAAGTTTGATAATACTTACAGGACTAAATTAAAAATGAAGAAAAAGAGGGAGGTATTATACTGTAATATTTTAAGCCCCAAAACGTACAATTATCGAAACTATATCTTCCTATAAATAGAAGCTCATTTGTAAGACCCCAAATAATTAATAAACGAAATTCTTTTAATTATTATTTTGAATAGTAAGGGTTGATTTGATTAATGTGGATAGTTATGGGTAAAATATGCAAATGTTTTAAAATAAGTAAGTGGTTATAAAATATTCATTGTTGTCGGGGAATATTCGTTTGGTCGTGGAATATTTGTACTGTCGGGGAATATTCGTACGACGGCGCAGCCATGTGTGGACCCCATAACGGAAAGCGATTGGACGAAGAAAACGACAAATATAAGTTGTTTAAAAATAACGGCGTAGTTGTTACTGTTTACACTGTTGGAATACCCGGTGGTTAAAATACAGTAATACGCGTTGTTGCACAGTAGCACACGGTATTGCACAGTATTTTGAATTATTGATCCTTACGTAAGAAGGCACTACTCAATAATTGCTATAGGAGTTACTGTTCATTACTTTATTGATTCAATAATTGCTGCGTTGATATTTATATTATTATTGTTTCAATAATTGTCATTGCACAGTATTTTCCATTATCAGATCAATAATTCATATTATTTGAATAATATTATCAGATAACATTATTGGCAATGTCTAGAAAGTTCTGTCAAGGAGAGGTTTGGTCATCTAATTGCGCGCCAGTAAGGAGAAATCCTTATTGAAAAGCCCCCTCTATTCTAGGAACGGCCTGGTTGTTAGTACTGTGATTCTGTAATATTATTTTTAATAATTAATTATTGATTATTATGATAAAGAAAATATTTATTTTATGTGGATATAGATGGAGAAAATTTTTAATGTGACAATTGTTGAAAATTAATATTTTATCTTTTTTTGATAAAATAATTCATTTAAATATATTATTTTAATAATATATTAACGATGATATTTTTACAATGAATGCGGGATATATGAGTATATGAGGAGGTAGAGTATTTTTGTGGCATTAAATGTTTAATACATGTTTTGTGTGTCGGTGGACATAATTTTTGACCGAAAATTGAGTATAGACTGTAAAATCGCCCGTTTGTAGATTTCGGTCAATTTCTATTTGGAATTTGGAAAAACTTTCTTCTGCAAAGTTGTAGAGAATTGAAATTCCTATAAAAAAATTGCGAGATTCGAATTTTCTAATAAAAGGGCTATTTATTGTGAATTATTGAAGTTCCAGAGTTCCGAAATAATTGATTTTTAGAAGTTTTAATTATTATTTTCAACAAAAACGTTTTTCAAAGGTTGGTGGGCATCTTTCACATATGTTTGATGGCTAAGATCAGATTCCTTGGTGGTTGGCTTGAATGTTTTATAAATATTAATATTATATTAATTTAGTCTCCTTTGGCGTTCTAACATTTTCCTATAAATAGAGGGCTAAGTTAGAATTGAAAATCACACCAGAAACAAAGTTTTCTCTCTTTCTCTCTCTATATTATCGAGCATATTCTTGTGAGTATACTTTGAGTGTTGCTATACGGTGCGAGTTTCTGTCAGCACTATACCGAAATTCAGTCAGAAGTACGGCTATTTTGAGGTAAGGGATGTTATTTTCTTCTTAAATGATATTATTTTCTTCAATATCTTTATGCCGAAATATTGGTGAACGTTTTTATCAAATTTAGAACTTTTTGTGCCGGAGTTACTATTCACGTAACGGTACTATTCACGTATACGGCACTATTCACGAATACGGCACTATTCACAGAAAAATTATTTTTTTTCTTTTCGTCCAAAATATCTATTGTGGATACTAGCTTTGATTGTATCCATGTTTTGATCATTCTTGAATTTTACACCACTATGATTATTTTTGAGGTATTTTTGGACATGGATAAAACAAAGTACGAATCCTTAATCCTTAATCCTTGTCATTTTGTTTCACTGGATTCGTTTCTTTAAAAATATTTTTTTATCATCTTCAGTCTTAAAGGATGTTATTATTGAATATCTTTGGCCTGTAGTGCAAAGATGAATGATTTCTGATAAATATCTTTGGCCCGTAGTGCAAAGATGAACAGGTGTTTAGATGAACATGACCAACAGATGAATATTCTTGGCCTGTAGTGTAAGGATGAATATATGATTCAAGATGTGCATTGATTGATGTTACAAGGATAAAAATACTGTTGATGGACTGTTAAATTCATAGACATTAGTAGATTTCATCCTCTACGTAACTCTTCTATGAATTAATATTTTCCGCTGCGAATATTGATTTAAAACTTGTTGTCTATTGTATTCTATTAGATTTTTTTCCTGTTGAAGGCTAACGATAATTTGTTGTATATTATCTTAGTCATAATATTCTTTACTGAGCTAGTGGAGCTCACCCTTTTCCTTTTTGTTCCATTTTTCTTCTCAGGAGACGAAAATATAGCGAGTACGAGTCGGGGTATGAATTGATGGTCCTTGAGAGAGTTGTTTAGTAGTCCTCACCATTTTTGTAAAATAATATATCAATAATTGTATTGAGGACATAGTTGGGTATGTATATTGTCTAGATGACAATGTTTGTATTCAAACTCACAGTTTATGGGTTGTAAAAGTTGTAGTTGTTTCTGTACCATGTATTTGGCAACTCAAAATGGGTTGGATGGAATGGACCTATTTTGGGGGTGTCACGTCATTCTTCCTTTATTATAGAGAAAAATTATAGAGAGAAAGAAGAAGAGAAGTCTGCTACCTCACTATTCCAGTATCCAGTCTTCTTTTGAGGTAAGGGGTATTATTCTTTCGTATTCATGAAGAGAGTTATTTTCTTTCAATACTCGTAAGGGTTATTATTCCATTCTTTATTATTATGTTGGAATAACCTGTCTATGAGAAGTACCTGCCTAGTGAAATTCTTCTGTTATTCCATTCGTTATATTCTGTTGGAATAACCTGTCTGTGCAGTCTATCGCATGCCTGGTGAATTCTGTTGTTATTCCATTCATTATTATTCTGTTAGAATATCCTGTCTGTGTGGATTACGCATGACCTGGTTCTATTCTTTATTATTATGTTGGAATATCCTGTCTGTGCGGATTACGCATGACCTGGTTCCATTCTTTATTATTCTATTTTGAATAACCTGTCTGTGCGGTCTATCGCATGCATAGTGAATTCTTCTATTATTCCATTCTTTATTATTCTGTTGAAATGATCTGTCAACGTGGATTACCGCATGGCGGGCGAAAATCTATTTGCAGTTTCATATATTCTATTATACTCAGTTGGTTAACGTTTTGGATTCTATACTCTATGAAATTAGTGGAATATCCTTGATATTTAAGCTCCATCAAGTATCTTTTCATGGAAATATTCTTCTGAGCATTCTTGAATTTTACTCCACAAAGCAATATCTTATTGACAATTTGGACGTAATTGATTTTAGGATAAATTATCTTATAAATCTTTAAAATTTATTCTTGAACTTGTTTTATTGAATTATTATGTCATTGTTGTGACAACCCGAGAATTTAGACAATTTATGAAAATCTCAAATGATTGATTTAAGGTCGAATAATAGACCTAGACAGAAAATAAGTGTATGCGTTTGATGTTATTAGGGTGGAATTTTGAGGATTTCAAAATTTCGTGAAGGATATAGGTGAATTATTCAGGATTAAGTGTTTACGTGAATATGCTCTATGCATATTGATAATTATGTGTTCAGAATGTGGTTAAGGGTTATGGGTTGACCAGATAAATTACATCTGTGACAAACCCTATGTACATATTAAGAACGTAAACGTTCAGTTAGAAAATTCTAACGTCTGATAAGAAACCCTAGCAATCGGTTCTGTAAACCCTAATTTCAATTCCGGGAGTCCGAAACCCTAATTCAGATATTGAAAACCCTAGATTGGGAAAGCAATGTTATGTACAAGGTTAAACGTCATTAATTAGGAAAAACCCTAATTAATTACTGGAAATTCTAATTGATTATTAGAAAACCCTAATACCAGATCTGAAAACACTAATTTCAGATTCTGATAAAATGAAGCCCTAATCTGGGAATATAACAGAGAATTTTAATGCTTTAGTGTTATTAGTTAAGTACTAATTAGGGTAAAGGTTAATTAATTAACAAACCCTAATTTACAATTTTTGGAACCCTAATTGTTCTGTCAGAAACCCTAATGCTCAATTGTGGATTTAATTGCTAAAATTAGCAAAGTTAATTAGGAAATCCTAATCCTAAAATTTTTAGTTTATGAGTAATTAGAAAACCCTAATCTAATTACGAATAGTTAATTTTTATTTTAGAAAATTAATTTTCTATTAGAAACCCTAATTTGTGGATTGAAAACCCTAATGACCATTTTGAACCCTAATTGTTCAGTGGTGGATTTAATTGCTATATTGGCAATGATTAATTAGGAAATATAATCCTAATTGTCAAGTTATTAGAAACCCTAATCTAATTGGGAAATTTAATTTCAAAAATTGAAATATTATATTATTTAAAACCTAAAATGTGGTTTTGAAACCTAATGTGCAATTTTGACCGTAATTGCGTATTAACAATTTTAATTAGGATAAATTAGTCCTAATTAGCAAAGATTGATTCATGATTAGGAAATTATGAAATAATTAGGAAGCCCTAATTATAATTTTAGAAATCAAAATTTTCTATTTTTATATTTAATTAGAAAATTTTGGAAATTCAAGTTGCTAAAAATTTGGGGATTAAAACCTAAACCCAAATTTTGTCCAAATCATAAATCTAAGTATGCTCAAACCCTAAACCCTAAGGGTTTCATCAAATTACAAAATCTAGAATAAAATGGAAATGGCAAAAATGCCCTTAAGTGCATTATTGTTTGTTGCTTGCAAGTCTTGCCCTAAGATGGTTGTTCACCAACCCTAGACCTAAAATGTAGCTTAGCATGTGACTATATCTCAGCAATGTCCAGCAAATCAGCAGCTACATCACACATATGCAATGAATCAATATATATAAATGGATTTAGAGAGAGAAAAATGTACAAAACTTAGCCAAAATCAATTTTGCTCTCACCAACTTCTACTCTCTCTCAAACCCACGAAAATCTAAGCTAGATCAGTTCTAAAATCAAGCCCCACGTTGATCATAACAGAATCAATGGTCTGAAATGAAAATCAAAGCTCAAAAGGTATAATTTCTTTAATTTTTGAAATCCTTCAATTGGTTGTTAAATGTTGCAATTGATTGTTGAAAGTGGTGTAATAGGGTGTCAATTGATGTTCTGGGTTGTTAAATCCATGACCCATAACATCAAAGTGCACGAATTGAAAGTTTTTCAAAATCTGGAAATGGGAAATTTTTGTTTTTTTTTAGTCAAATGTCAGATCCTCTAGATCCGTGTGTGTTATGTGTTTTTGATGTTTAAAACTTGTAACATGTAGCCTGATATGTGTTCTTTAAGTTGAAAAAAGAATCAGACCTAGATCTATTATAGATTGCAAGATATTCACGGTCAAACGTCGTTGACCGATCTGCCTAAAAACCACGAACCCAGAAAATTAGAACAGTGGTCTGTGTCATAGTTTGACCGGTGGTATCTTGTTCATGCTTTGATGGTTTTGTGTTATTTTGCTCTAACGTTGTAGTACTACATGTTATCTACAACTTGTAATTGATAGATCGCATAAAGGTTTCACGATTAGAAAGTTATTAAGCATCAAAGTAGGTACCTAAGGCTGTTCTTCAAATCTGGAATACCCAGAATTTGAAGAACAGGCCTGACCTCATTTTTGGAAGCTTAGATCTAGCTTATATGTTGTTTTTTGGCCATGAACTTGGTTTCATGTTGTAGTATTGCAAAAGTAATACAATCTGAAAGTTTTAACCCACTCAGAATCGCAATAGACAAGGATTTAAGCTCGGTCAAACCAGCAACCTCGCCTCTGCCGAAAATTCTGGGCAAGCCCTCAAGAACACCTATAGCGACATAAAGCGTCGCTATAGGCCTTTAGCGACAGATTTATTTAATTATTTTCGGAAAATGATTAAAAATTAGAAAAAAATAGTTTTTTAATTATTAAAAATACATAATAAATTATGAAAAATTATTTTAAAGCTTGAAAAATAGTTTTTAACTATTTTGTGTATATTTCGAAAATATTTAATATTTTTGGAATATAAATGGTATTTATTTATTTAATTACTATATTAAATAGATTATTTAAAAATAGTTTTTAATTCATGAAAAATCATGAAAAATGATATTTTGGTATGAGAAAATATTTTAAGTTATTTTTGATGACTTTTGATATTTTGTGATGAAATTCATTAATTAATCAATATTAATGGTAATTAATTTATTTAATGAATATATTAAATAAATTAAGGAAAAATAGAATTAATGCTTTATAAATCATATAAAAATGATTTAAGTGTTATAAAAATATTTTAAGTTATAAAATATAACTTTGATATTTTGGCATGGAAATATTAATATTTTAATATTAATTGCAATTATCAGATAATGGATTTAAGCGTTGGAAAATCATATAAATATGATTTTAAGGTATTAAAAATACTTTAATATATTATAATGATATTATAATATTATGTAATGATTTTCATTAATATTTTATATTAAATGAATATTAATGATTAAAGTATTATGGGGTATTTAAATTATTTAAATACGGTTTTAAGGATTGAAAAATGTTAATAAATGGTAATAATTATCTGAAAATTATTACGAACCTAGAAAAGATGTTTTGACTGATAAAGAAATTATCGGTGTTAATGGTTAAGTGTTCAGGAAGAGTTTAATTGAACTTAAACTCGATATTCGTCCGACTAGACCGTCGGGATGATAGAATTGTGTCGGTTTCAACTCAGACTGCAATAGTTTGACTTGATACTTAGTCTTATGTGTTGTAAAGATTGAAAGGGTTATGTGGTAATGTGTTTAGATTATTCTGTGGATATAAATATAACAGTAATATACTGTGATGATATTATTCTAATATTGGAGATCTATATTATTAATATTAGGTCTTCGGATAAAGCGTTATTAATTGCGTGCGGTAATCAACGGTTTAGGAAAGTTTTTCAGTTCTATTATGTTTGAGGATGGAATGTGGTTATATGTTAAATTGCATATCATGCTCTATGAATTGTTGAAAGTCAAAATATGACTAAGTTAATTGAGTTATGGAACTCAATCTATATGTGATTACATGTTGTATGATATAATTCGATAAATTAGAAATGTATAATGCATGACTGTATGTTTTGAAAGGAATTATTGATGCATATAAGATATGCATAGTAAAGAATATATGTTGCACGTATAGATGCATATTAATGGAAAGGTAGTGCATATAGGATTATGTGCTATGTGAAACATGATAGATTGTTAAATTTGCTGGGCTGTCGAGCTCAATCTTGCAAAAACAAACTTTTTGCAGGTTAATGATATTATACAATATTAATTGCTATACGAATGATGAAGATTGATCGATGCGCAAATGAATACACTTTCTTGAATTAGAAATGGTATAATTTATGATCGATAGTTTTGTCAAATGTAATTGTCAACTATGTACAGTTTGAAATGAGAATAGATATGACTCTTAAATAAATGAATCATCAATAGAAAGATAATGCCAAGTTTAGTTTGGAATATAAAGTGCAACTATTTTGTAATAAAATAGTTTGATAAATGTGTTATAAAGATTATGAATTGTATTTAAGTTAAGGTTACTCGACCTTGGGGTAATGTATAAAATTTAATGTATAAACAATTTATGTTTATATCTTCCGCAAATAGTAATAGAAATAGTATACCGGATCCGAGGTGATTTGGGACCTGGATTCGGGGCTGCTACAATTGTCATCATCCTCATTCTTATATTGTGATGAAAGTCATCTTTGGCTTACGTGCATAGATGGACTTGGTATGATTATGACCAGGGATCATTCGGTATAATCTTGACCTGTAATGTTATAAATGATGTGGTAAAAGTCCTCAGTGGCCTGTAGTGCATTGATGGACAATTTTTTGTATGATTATGACCAGGGATTATTCGGTATAGTAATGACCATTAATGATTTAATGAATATCCTTGGCTCGTAGTGCATGGATGACTCGATGATGTGGTTTATTTATTAAGCTGAGTCTCAGCGATAAAAATTGATGAAAACATTTTAAATCATAGAAGATAGTAGATATCATGCTCTAATGATAACTTTGGAATAACCTGCCTGTGCGGTCTATCGCATGCCTGATGATTTCTTTTGTTATTCCATTCTTTATTATACTCAGTTGGTTAAAGTTTTAACTTCTATACTCCATGAAATTAGTAGAATATCCTTGATATTTACGCTTCATCCAGTATCTTTTCATGGAAATATTCTTCTGAGCAGTCTTGAATTTTACTCTACAAAGAAGTATCATGTTGACAATTTAGACGTTATTAGTTCTTGGTTAAATTAGTTCTTGACTTGTTTTAATGAATTCTTATATCATTGTCATCATCCTCATGTTTATATTATGTTGAAAGTCATCTGTGGCCTGTAGTGCATAGATGAATTTGGTATGATTATGACCAGGGATTATTCGGTATAATCATGACCGTAATTTTACAAATGATGTGGTAAAAGTCCTCGTTGGCCCGTAGTGCATTGATGGACAGTTGTTGGCATGATCATGACCATTGATGAATACACGAATATCCTTGGCCCGTAGTGCATGGATAATTTATGGTCGTGACCCTAATGAATATCCTTGGCCGTAGTGCAGGGATGATGTGGATTATTTATTAAGCTGAGTCTCAGCGATAAAAAGTGATGAAAAACCTTTTTAAATCATAAAAGAAAGTAGATTTTATTCTCTACTTGACTCTTTTAATGGATTGCTTGTTCCGCTGCAGTTAAACTTGATGTCTATTGTATTTTATCAGTTTAACATTGTTGAAGGTTAATGATAATTTATCCTGCTTTATCTTAGTCATAATATTTCTTAATAGGCTAGTTGAGCTCACCTTTTCTTTCACTGTTCTCTTCAGGAAATAAGAATATAGCTGGAACGAGTCGGGGAACGGAGTGACGGTCCAGATGATAGTATTAGTAGTCCTCACTATTCAGTGAAATAGTGTGATAATAAATGTATTGAGGACTTATTTTAAGTTTGTATACGGTCTAGAAGACAATGATTGTATTAAAACTCACAGCTCATGTTGTATATTTAAGTTTGTATCTGAATTTTGTACCATGTATTTGACAACTCAGAATAGGTGATGTATACCTATTTTGGGGGCGTTACAGTGGATATTTTCTAGATGATAATATTCTTGTTTAAACTCTCATCTATGTTTTGTCGTATTTTGCACGACTGTTGTATAATTAAATTGTATTTGAATTTATGTACCATGTATCTGGCGACTCAAGATGGGTGATGTATACCTGTTTTGGGGGTGTCACAGTTGGTATCAAAGCTTAGGGATATGATCCCTGACTGAGATGTGAGACAATAACTAGGAGGGGAGAGACGGGGAATTCCTTCGCTAGTATGACCTAACTAAATTTATTTGGTATTTAATTGGTCGATCAGAGTATAGGGATAATATGTGATATGTCAATTAACCCTTGTTTTGTGACAATATTTGAAAATGGCATCTGAAAATGTTGAGATCAACAATGAAGCATATGAGACCATTGAGTAACCAACGATCAATACCCAGGATAATGTGCAACATGAAGACAATAATCCTCAGGTAAATAACAACACCGATGAAATGATGAACTATGGGATGTTCAGAGGCTTTATGCAATTCATGCAACATCAGACAAGAGAGACTCCTGTTCATAATGCAGGTGGAAACAATGGCAACCCACGGCTGGTCACTGCTAACCAGTTCAAGGAGTTGGGACCACCGGAGTTTTTGGGAAAGCCAGAACCACTTAAGGCAAAGACGTGGATAAAGCAGATTACCAAGATATTTGATGTCATGGGATGCTCCGAGGAGCAAAAGGTACCCTTGCCACCTTTATGTTGCGTGAAGAGGCAGATTACTGGTGGAAATCTGTAAAATATACCAAGCCTGATTAACTCAAGATGTCTTGGGAGAAGTTCCAAGAGCTGTTCAATGACAATTACTTTCCCGAAAGTATTCGTCACATGAAGGAGGTGGAATTCATCATGTTGGAGCAAAACAATATGATTGAGTCGCAATACAAGGCTAAATTTATGGAGTTATCCCGGTTTGCATCCCATTTGGTCGATAATGAGGAGCGAATAACGCGAATATTTCTAAGAGGTTTGAAGCCCGATATACGTCAATACCTCATTTCTCACAAACTTTGTTTCTATTCAGATGTAGTGAATATGGCTCAGTTATTGGAGCGTGATAATGAGCCAGCCAAACCAAAGGATAATGAGCAACGACACGATAATAATCGTACCGGTGGCAACGACCATCAGAACAATGATAACTATCATGGGGGAAATTATCATGCTAAGAATGGTAACCACTTCGGTGGTAATCATGGCCAAGATAATAGTAGTGGAAATTTCAAGAAGAGAAGGTTCAACAACGATGGAAAGATAGCAGCACCAACACCCATTTTTAAGGAAGGAGAACGACCACCAATTGTATACTTCAAATGCGGAGTGGAGGGACATATCAGTCCAAGATGCACGATGTAATCCAAAGCATGTTACAATTATGGAAAAGAAGGTCACCTAGCCTGATTTTATCATGCACCAAAGTCAAGTCCAGCTAGGACGGTGGCACTAAAGGTGGATATGGACAAAACAAAGTCGGTGGTCTCAAGAAGAGCATTTTTTGTGACTTCTCAAAAAGCGAGTAACCCGAACGAAGTTAGCACGGGTTAGTTAATTATAAATTCTTATGAAGTCTATACCTTATTAGATACCGGATCTACCCATTCTTTTATTTCTCTTGCTTGCGCTTAACGTTTAAATTTGACTCCGGAGATATTAGACTTTGACTTATCAGTTGAAACTCCGTTAGGAGAAACTTTCGTTACCTTCACTATTTATAAGTCTTGTTTGATTCAAATTGGCACTTTCACGTTACCTATCTATCTTATCTCTTTGAAAATACTTGCCTTTGATGCAATTTTAGGAATCGATTTGTTAATTACTCATCAAGCTTTTTGTAAGGTTGTTAGCTTTCATATTATTAACCAACCTGTTATGCGAATTTAAGCAACCAAACCACTAAAGTCAATCACTGTTATATTAAGCCATAAGTAAAGAGCCTTGAGCCTTGAACTGGTGACTTCCTTGTGTGGAATTCCCCGAAGCCGAACTTTCCGTAGGGGACGTTGTGAATAACGGTGGCAAGTTGATAGGTATCAATGTGATATACTATCCAAGTCTTGGATGAGAGTCATAGTTTTGAATGATATTTTTATTGTTAATAAATTTCCTGACGTATTCCTAAAGAACTTCCTAGCCTACCCCCAGAGCGTGAAATCGAATTTTGTATTGACCCCAGTACAAAACCCATTTCTAAAACCCTTAAATATTTCTTCACCTAGAACGAACGTATTATACGCCAAAGACGTTGACTCGAGCTGTTGAAGATTACGACCATAACATTCAATATCATCGTAGAAGAGCGAACGTGGTAGCTAATGCGTTGAGTAGAAGATCATATGCGTTTACGAGTGCGATGTTGTTACCACAAAAAACCCATTTCATATAACTTACAAATGATGAAGATAGAGTTAAAGACTCTAGAGTCCCACGTGAAGATAACAAATATATGATTAGAATCGACTTTAATCGATAAAGTTAAAGCCGCTCAAACTACACACCTGAAGCTGATGAATATGAAGAAGAAGGTTCAAGAAGGCGTTATTCTAAAAGAAAGAGTCGATGAATAGAGAAAATCTTAACCCTCGATTTAATTGGCCCATTTGAAATCCTCGATCGAGTGGAAACTGTGGTCTATAGACTCGTTTTACCACCAAGTATGTCGCGTGTTCATAACGTTTTTCATGTATCGATGTTACATAAATATGTGGATGACCCTAACCACATTATTGAATTGGAATTAGACGAGATAGCAGAAGATTTAACGTATGATGAGATACGTGTTAAAATCTTGGATAAGAAGGATCATATTCGACACTCAAAGGTTATACCTCAAGAGTTAGAATCTGAAATGAAGTTAAGGTATCCTCATCTCTTCGGCATACCAGGTACGTAAGTAAATTTCGAGGACGAAATTTCATAAGGAGGGGAGATTGTGAGACACCAAATTTTATGAATAAAGATTTAAATTTCTCAAAATATTTTTTTGAATATTATGGTGTGGATTTGATATAATGTTATAGTTGTGGGTAATATTTATAAATTTTACAAAGTAAGCAAGTTGTTTTATAATATTCGATTGGTCGGAGAATATTCGTTTTAACAGGGAATATTTGAATGACGACACAATCATTGGTGGACCCCACAACGAAAGTATTGTCGTAGTTAGAAAACGACAGAATTATCATTTTATAAAAATAATGACGAAAGTGTTACCGTTAAAACTATTGAACTACTCGTTAGTAAAAGTACAATAATACGCGTGGTTGCATAGTAGCACACTGTATTGATTATTGATGCTTACATAAGAAGTCACTCAATTATACTCAATTATTGCTACAGTAATTGCTGCATAATATCTCTTATATTATTGATTCAATTATTGTCATAGTATAATCTGTATAATATGTTATATTATTAAATCAATAATTAAGATGACAAAGTTATTCATATTATTATTTGCAATATTGACAATGTCTATAAGTTCTGTCAAGGAGAGATTTGGTCACCTAATTGTGTGCCAATAAGGAGAAATCTTTATCGGAAATCCCCCTCTTTCCTAGGAATGACCTGTTTGTTAAATATTATGAGTTATAATATTAATGATGAATAAGTTTGTGTTGATTAAAGATGAAATTAATAGTTTCATTGTGTGGGAATTATTAGTGTTAGTGAAAATTGACATTTATTTTGATAATAATTGATGTCTGGAGGTTATATTGACCAATCAGGTAATTAACGGGATAAATGAGCAATTAATTGCTATTAATTCATATGATTATAACTATTTGTTCACATGTGTGTGCTATTGATTCACATTCATTTGCTATTAGGGGAGTTGGTGCAAGATTGATAATGCTTGCATGACTAAGTTAAAAATAGAGGTATAGATGGAGGTACTATACTGTAATTCATATGGTCACATGTCTAGAACTATTAATTCATATGATTTAGTATTGATTCACATGATTTACTATTAGGGGAGATGGTGCAAGTTTGATAATACTTGCAGGACTAAATTAAAAATGATGGAAAAGAAGAAGGTATTATACTGTAATATTTCGATCCCCATAACGTGCAATTATCGAAACTATATTTTCCTATAAATAGAAGCTCATTCTTCCTATATTTCTCACAAATTCACTAAAGCTATAGAGCAATTATTATAGAGAGAAAGAAGAAGTGAAGTCTGCTACCTCACTATTCCAGTATCCAGACTTCTTTTGGGGTGAGGGGTATTATTTCTTTCGTATTCATGAAGAGAGCTAATTTTATTCCATTCCTTATTATTCTGTTGGAATAACCTGTATACGCGGACTACCGTATACATGGTGAAATTCTTATGTTATTCCATTCTTTATTATTATGTTGGAATAACCTGTCTATGCGAAGTACCGCATACAGGGTGAAATTTTTCTGTTATTCCATTCTTTATTATTCTGTTGAAATAACCTGTCTGTGCAGTCTATCGCATGCCTGGTGAATTCTTCTGTTATTCTATTTTTTATTATTTTTTTTGGAATATCCTGTCTGTGCGGATTACGCATGACCTGATTTCATTCTTTATTATTTTTTTAGAATATCCTGTCTGTGCGGATTACGCATGACCCGGTTCCATTCTTTATTATTCTGTTGGAATAACCTGTCTATGTGGATTATCGCATGCTTAGTAAATGATCCTTCGTATTCATTCTTTATTAAATTGTGGAAATGATCTGTCTACGCGGATTACTGCATGGCGGGTGAAAATCCATTTGCAGTTTCGTATATTCTATTATACTTGTATGAGATATCATTTCTTTTGTACTCGTTATGAAATATCATTTTTTTGGTATTTTTTCTTTTACGAGTTACTATTCATGGGTTACTATTCACCTTGTTACTATTCACTCTGGTATTATTCACTCAGGTATTCAGGCACTTTTTGTGCTGGAGTACTATTCACGAGTTACTATTCACAAGTTACTATTCACCCAATTACTATTCACTCTAGTATTATTTACTCGGGTATTCGGGACACTTTTCATGTTGGGATACTATTCACGGGGTACTATTCTCGAAGTACTATTCACAGGGTACTATTCACCCAAAAATATATTTCTTTTCTATCCAAATTATTTTTGGTACATAAATATTATTCTTGAATTTTACTCTATAAAGCAGTATCATGTTGACAATTTAGACGTTATTGATTTCTGGATAAATTAAAATATAAATCTTTAAAATTTATCCTTGAACTTGTTTTATTGAATTATTATGTCATTGTCATCATCCTCATGATTATATTGTGATTAAAGTCATCTTTGGCTTACGTGCATAGATGGACTTGGTATGATTATGACTAGGATTATTTGGTATAATCATGACCGTAATGTAACGAATGATGTGGTAAAAGTTCTCATTGGCCTGTAGTTCATCGATGGACAGTTGTTGGTATGATTATGACCAGGGATTATTCGGTATAATCATGACCATTGATGATTACATGAATATTCTTGGCCGTGGTGCAGGGATGATTCGATTTTATTTATTAAGCTGAGTCTCAGCAATAAAGTTGATGAAAAACTTTTTAAATCATAGAAGATAGTAGATTTTATGCTCTACTTGACTCTTCTAATGGATTGCTTATTTCCGCTACAGTTGTTGATCTAAAACTTGTTGTCTATTGTATTCTATCAGTAGTTATACTGTTGAAGGCTAATGATAATTTATTCTGCATTATCTTAGTTATAATATTTTTTACTGGGCTAGTTGAGCTAACCCTTTCTTTCATTGTTCTCTTCAGAAAATGAGAATATAGCTGGGACGAGTCGGGGAATGGAGTGATGGTCCAGGATAAATGGCTTTAGTAGTCCTCACTATTCTACGAAATAATGTGATAATAATTATAATGAGGACACCATTGAGTGTGGATGTAAGACCCTAGTTTTTATGAATAGAGATGATTTTTTTATAATTATCATTTTTGAATATTATGGAATGAATTTGTTATAATGTTATAGTTGTGGATAGTATTTATAAATTCTGCAAAGTATGTAAGTTGTTATATTATATTTGATTGGTCAGGGAATATTCGTTTTAGCAGGGAATATTCGTACAATGACGCAATCACTGGTGAACCCTACAACAGAATTATTGTCGGATTGAGAAAACGACAAAAATATTTTTATGAAAATAATGGCAGAAGTTTTACTGTTAATACTGTTGAACTACTCAGTAGTAAAAGTACAGTAATACGCGTGGTTGCATAGTAGCACACGGTATTGATTATTGATGATTACGTGAGAAGTCACTCAGTTATACTCAATTATTGCTATAGTAATTATTGCATCATATCTCTCATATTATTGATTCGATTATTGTCACAATATTATGCTCTACTTGACTCTTCTAATGGATTGCTTATTTCCGTTACAGTTGTTGATCTAAAACTTGTTGTCTATTGTATTCTATCATTAGTTATACTGTTGAAGGCTAAGGAAAATTTATTCTGCATTATCTTAGTCATAATATTTTTTACTGGGCTAGTTGAGCTCACCCTCTCTTTCATTGTTCTCTTCAGGAAATGAGAATATAGTTGGGACGAGTCGGGGAATGGAGTGATGTTCCAGGATAAATGGCTTTATTAGTCCTCACTATTCTACGGAATAATGTGATAATAATTGTAATAAGGACACCATTAAGTGTGGATATTGTCTAGATGACAATATTCTTGTTAAAACTCTCAGCTATGTTTTGTTGTATTTTACACTACTGTTGTATAATTAAGTTGTATTTGAATTTATGTACCATGTATCTGGCGACTCAAGATGGGTGATGTATACTTGTTTTGGGGGTGTCACAAATTTCACCATGTATGCGGTACTTCGCATAGATAGATTATTCCAACATAATAATAAAGAATGGAACAACAACCCTTACGAGTATTGAAAGAAAATAACTCTCTTCATGAATACGAAAGAATAATACCCCTTACCTCAGAAGAAGACTGGATATCGGAATAGTGAGGTAGTAGACTTCTCTTCTTCTTTCTCTCTATAAATTTTTCTCTATAATAATTGCTCTATAGCTTTAGTGAATTGGCGAGAAATGAAGGAAGAATGATCTTCTATTTATAGGAAAATATAGTTTCGATAATTGCACGTTTTGGGGCTTGAAATATTACAGTATAATACATTCCTCTTTTTTTTCATTTTTAATTTAGTCCTGCAAGTATTATCAAACTTGCATCACCTCCCCTAATAGTAAATAATGTGAATCAATAGTTCAATCATGTGAATCAATAGTTATAATCATGTAAAAATACAAATTATAGTATAGTACCTCCATCTATATCTCAATTTTTAACTTAGTCATGCAAGTATTATCAATCTTGCACCACTTCCCCTAATAGTACAAGAATGTGAAACAATAGTACACACATGTGAACAAATAGTTATATTCATTTGAATTAATAGCAATTAATTGTTCATTTATTCGATTAATTACCCGATTGTTCAATATAACCTCCAGACATCAATTATTATCGAAATAATTGTCGATTTTCACTAACACTAATAATTTCCACACAATGGAACTATCAATTTCATCTTTAATTAACACGAACTTATTCATCATTAAAATTATAATTCACAATATTTAACAACCTGGTTGTTCCCAGGAAAGAGGGGGCTTTCCGATAAGGATTTTTCCCTATTGGCGCGCAATTAGGTGACCAAACCTCTCCTCGACAGAACTTCTAGACATTGTTAATTATGCAAATAATAATATGAATAACTTTGTCATCTCAATTATTGATTTAATAAAATAAAATATTATACAGATGATACTGTGACAATAATTGAATAAAACTGAGTGACTTCTCACGTAAGCACGCGTATTATTGTACTTTTATCACCGATTATTTTATGACAACTTACTTACTTTGAAAAAAAATTCAAATATCACCCTTAACTTTAACCTTTTATCAATTTAACCATTTACTTAATAGAATAATTATAAGAAAATTGAATACTTTCATTTCATAAAATTCGGGGTCTCACAGAAATCATGTTCAGAATCGTAGAGACAGCCTGCCTACGAGCCGACCGAGCATCTACCGAAGCCAAGTCAAGAATTGTAGACTACACTCAGAGTCGTAGAGTCTACTAATGTCAAAGCCAAGTCAAGAATCGTAGACTACACTCAGAGTCGTAGAGTCTACTGATCGTATCAAAGGCAGAGATCGTAGTCGAGCAAGATCAGATGAAGACAACAAGCACAATAACAGAAATCGTAGTGTCAAGATCTGATCTCAGAGTCGTAGCGTCTGCACAACCAAAGGTGAATCGTAGAGTGAAGAGCTAAGACCTCAATAGATGTGCTCACAAAGCCAAGGAAGAATCGTAGAGCAAACACGATTCTCAACAATTGAGCACTCCCAGAATATCCAAAGGAATAAAGCCTCTAGTTGGTACTGCAAAGATACGTCTCACCTAAAGGAAGCCAAAGAGCACTCAACGAATGGCATGCAAGCTAATTGAAGATCTAAGCATCAACCCAATTAGCATCCAGATTGAGTTGTGAAGTCATTCAAGATGAAGTCTTCCACAAGATGATCATAAGAAGACTTCAGTAGCTGACTGAGGAAAGTCAGCATATGCAGTAGTTGTCAAGTGGAAAGATGACAACGATCTTGGAAGTAACCAGGATCATAGAAGATCAGGAGAGCCACTCTACGAATCACCATGAACCTAAAGCTGAGACTGAACAAGTGCAGAACCATGTCTGCAAAACATTCAAGAAGGGTTCAGGGATTGCTAAGTGCCAGACGAAGTCTACCAAAAGCTCAGGGACTTAGTAAATCCAGATGGTGATGGTGCACAGCTGACATCAGATGAAGATGAGTAGAAAAGAGTAAAGATCAGCTGCACCAAAGAAGATGTGGTCCAGACCCAAAGCAGAATGCAAAGAGGACCACACCAAGATGCTAAGTACAAAAGATGTTTAGAGCTTAATGACATCTTAGCAGCTCAGTACCACCAACAATAATAACAACTACAATAACAAGAAGCCAGGGCCTGAGGGGTCCTTTTCCAGAGGGACTAAATGAAGTTCCAAGCCTGCTGGACTTGAAGAGTTCCTAAGTAACTAGAGGAGTTCCAAGGCTTCTGGCCTTGAAGAGTTCTTAGTGAACTGAAGTCCCAAGGCTGCTGGCCTTGAAGGAATCTTAGAGATTCAGGGTGCTGCCCTTCCTTAGTGGAAATCTTACTAGTTGAAAGCAGAAGAGTGGATTAGGAGCTTGAGTCTCTGAACCACTTAAAACCCCTTGTGTCTTTTACTTTATGTCATTTAATTTATGTACATTAGCTGCTATAACTGCTATGTATGTTTTAACTGTTTACTACTGAATTAACTCTACGATCAATGTATGTCTGATTATGAATATATCAATGAAGGGGATCTTTTACTTATTCTGTTGTGCTTGAAAAGATTCATATGTTTGTCATATGCTAATTTATGAGCAATACAAAATAAATGATAAAAGTATTTGAAACGAAAAAGGATCTATTCAACCCCCCATTCTAGATCTATATTGTGCCTACTGGGACTAACAGAAAACCACTTAGTGTAGTATATTTAATACTATTAAAGACTCAATGCGTGCTAGGTTTAGACTTGTATATATGTACGTTGTTGATGAGAGAAGAAAATCAATATACCTTTAAATTGGTTAGAGAATTATTAAATAATTTGATACACGACGAGAAGTGAAGATTAAAGGAATGTATGCATGTGTTATATATATATTGAATTATGGAAAGAAATTTTTTATATATATATATATATATATATCGGTCTGGATCTTAAGCTCACCACTTATCTAGCTCACCTTGCTAACCCTCCTTTAGCGACGGACCGGGCGACGATTCGGTCCGTCGCTATATATAGAACCGTTGTCTTAACTTTTAGCAACGGATAACATATAGCGACGAAAAATATATAGTGACGGATCAAATATATAGCGACGGACTGAATCGTCGCCCGGTCCGTCGTTAAAGGGGGGTGAGCAAGGTGAGCTAGATAAGGGGTGAGCTTAAGATCCAGACCTATATATATATATATATATATATATATATATATATATATATATATATATATATATATATATATATATATATATATATATATGAGATCTTTATAGTTGGTTAAACTATTAAGGAAAAATAGAGTTTTAAAACTCAAAGTTTGATATCTAAATTATTAAAGAAAATAGTAATCGATGATGTGGAATCAAAGAAGAAGTTAATTTTAGACGAGTTATCATTTATGAGGTATATGTAAAGTATTTAGGAGCGTAGATTTTATTTCTGCTAATGCAGAACTTGTCTGCCTCTGGACTTGAGGTGGCGCAGCTGCACCACTTCCAAGCTTATGACCAGCGCAGCTGCGCCGGTATGTAAGAAGTTCTGAGTAAGTTTGTGGAATCTAAATTTCAAGAAATGAATACTAAGGACTCATATATGTAATAAAAATCTTAGTTGGTGATTAAGTTATCCATGAATGGATTAAGTTAGCAAAAACATGAATTGAATACGCGTTAGTTTATTAACCTAGAATAAATATCGGTTAATAAAGTTATGTAATAGAATATTATATTGCCTTGTGTGGCAGTAGTGTAAAAATAGAAAGGATTAATTCACTTACATAAAACTAGGACTGAGCAAAAAATGGGTATAACCGAATTACCGAATCGATTCGAACCGAAATTTTCTGATAATTCGGTTATTTTTAATATTTCGATTATATTCGAATATTTTTAGGGTTTTCGGTTAGTTTGTACGGGTATTACTTTTGGGTTATTTGGTTTAACCGAATAACTGAACAACACTTTAAAAGAAGACTCTTGACTCTTGATGACTACATTGTTCTAGTATTTGTAGGTTAGAAAAAAGACGGCAATTTTGCTTAAATCTCACTTTATTTATCTTTCTACAATTTTTTGGAGAGAGAAAAAAAAGTTTGAGTAATGGCTGGACTGAAACTCTTCACTGCGCTGCTTCTTCTTATCTCATCACTGGCCATCGGAGGGAAATGGGTTGAAGCCCAAGTGCACCATGTCGTTGGAGGTGACAACGGCTGACAACCTTCTTCCGATATCAGTTCTAGCGCCTGTGGATGGCTGATTTTAACTGTAGTGTTTGCCTTCGCCTTATTCTATGTAGATTTCGAGGGATCAATGGCGGACGTTAGGGCTCAAAACACACTGGCCGAAGTTCAAGGGTTCACATCATCTCTTAGGGTTTTGGGGAGTTATCCAATTGACATGACTCCTTGGAAGAGATCAACCCACGGTATGTTTTGGAGCTTCTAGCTTTGTCTCTTGGTGATGTGTTTTGGACAAAAAAGGCAGAGGGTCTACCTCCATTTTTTCATGTTTGCTGCGAATATTTTTTATTTATATATTTACTTTTTCCATATCCCCTTTATAAGGCTATTTTTGTATTTCTATTTTAAGGTTGATATCTTTGTTACCACACAAAATATCCTGCATTTTATGAAATTCGGTTATTAACCGAATAACCGAATAATTAGTTTGGTTATTTGGTCATCATGTAGTTCGGATAGTTGTTTATATATTCTAAACAATGTAAATTCGGTTTTCAGTTATAACCGAAAAGTGTGTTCAGTTCGGTTATTAACCGAATGCTCACTCCTACATAAGACAATGAATTAATATGTTAATTTCATATTGTAATTATATTACATAATATTGTAATATATAAAAGGGTTAATATTCGAAAGATAAGTGATTAATAAAAGATGAGAACCAATATAGTTATAAGTAATTATTGGTTAGAGATTGATGCATTAAGTTAATACTTTATGTGGTGGTTAAAAAAAATTGTTTTGGAATAATTTATGGAAGAAATAAAATAAAAGAATTATTTTATGTTAATTAGTATTGTACATACTAAATATTGTAAGGAAATGGCTATTTGGATTGTTATGAGTATATGTTCATAGTATATAATTATTTAAGGTAAATAAATATTAAGGTAAAGTGTGGCACCTAAGCTTTACATTAAATAAATATTAAAATAATGTGGAATTGGGAAAAAGCCAAACGTGGCCTAGACCCTTAATATTTTACCGTTGAGATAATGAGCTTAAGTTATATAACTCTAGTAAGTGGGATAAATGAGCCTTGTATGACATGAGAGTATTAAAGTTAAACCAGACTAAAAGGTTTAACTGGAATTATTGAAAAGAGAATAAATGATTGATATTAATCATTTTGATATTTAGGTGTGATAGGAAGTAATGGGTTGGGAATACCCAACTGAATGATATTTAGCCCAATTAAAATATTATTTGGATAGCCCAAATGTACGTGGATTATATGATATGGGTATATATTAGATCCCTAATTTTCATATTATAGTAATAATTGTACATTAAAATTTGGAACAATTACATTTTCTAATACATTTTTAAAAATAATTACAACAATAGTGTACTCATAAAATCTTTACACAATTAATACATTTTCATATTTATTTACAATATTAGTGCAATTAGAATTCCTTAATTTAGGGAATTAGTATTAATTTACTAATTAAATTAAGTAATTAATATATCTACATATTAAAATAAACCAAAGTGGCGTATATATGAAGCACGAATTGACTGGAAAAAAAACAAATAAACAAAATGCATAGATCAGATAATTGTATATATATATATATATATATATATATATATATATATATATATATATATATATATATATATATATATATATATATATATATATATGAACAATCCTTTAATCATAACATAAAACTTTTAAAGACATATAAGAAAAACTAATTTAATTGCAAAAGCATGCAAATATATGCAAGTATCATGGAGTGAAGACGGAGAGGGAGTACAAAATGATAAGCCGATTTGAGGAGATGAGCTCCGACGATCTCGCTCTTGACCCCCTGAAGTCCAAAATGAAGTGCATCATTCTTGAGCCTATTGCCATCATCACCTTATGTCACTCCAACATTGTCATACCATACCATGAGAAGTCTTCTGTTTGTTCATCTTCTTGCAGTTCACATTCTTTATTCTATGCACCCATCAAATTCACGCCGCCTCTTTTAGAACAGTGATTAGAGTTGTGCCCAGGTAAGGGCTTGTCATGTTATGTTTTCTATTGCAATTTATGGCTTTGCAATTTATTTTTTATGAATATTTGTTTACCCACAAAAATTAAAATTGTTACCTTTGTATGAAGGTTTGGCTACAAACTGCAACATATTCATAATAACCTTTTAAAAATAAAATTATTTTGAATATGGTGGAGTTGGTAACCAAACCTTCATACAAAGGTAACCATTTTAGTTTTTGTGGGTAACCAAATATTCATAAAAAAAAGGTTACCTTGGTATAAAGGTTTGATTACCTTGGTATAAATGTTTGGTTACCTTGGTACGAAGGTTTGGTTATCAATATTACATTACACATCACTCTGTTATCTCTCTCTTTCCTATGCAGTGTTCTATTTTTTATTTACCTTCATGAAATTGGTTGCCAAACTTTTAGACCAAGGTAACAAATTCATATACATGTGTGAAGATAGATTTGGTTACCTTGGTATAAATGTTTGGTTACCTTGGTACGAAGGTTTGGTTATTAATATTACATTTCATATCAGTCTCTTATCTCTCTATTCCTTATGCAGTGTTCTATTTTTTATTGGTTACCTTGGTATAAACATGGACATGGTTGTAGTAGAGAAATGAGGTTGGAGCAGAGAATGTACTAGAGGAGGAGGAAGAGAGAGAAAATGATAATGGCAAATCGATAGAGGACGAAGAAAAAACTAAAGCGATGTGGTTGTTCTAAGAACTGGTGGTCGTGGCGACCTTGTAATCTTCCATCGTTGTCGACTGTTGTTACAAAATAGTTGTAGTTTTTGGGTTTTGGAGAATAGTTGTGACTGCTATTATTTTGAATTTTAATTTGTTTTTGTTATTAGATCCTAAATATTTGAATTTGAATTTGAATTATTAATTATGGCAGTTATTTCTCCTTGATTTTAGGTTTCTTTATTAATGTGAATTGTACTATTTTTCTAATATGGGTCCTAATTACACTCTTTTTGTAATTATTTGGTTGATGCACTATTCTTGTATTAACTTTCTATTTGTTGTATACTTATGTATAGAACCCTTAAAATTTTCATTTTGGGAATTAAAGAAACCAAACTAAACATTATTAACCAAATTTCTAAGTATTAGAACCATTTTTCCAAACTCAGTTGCACAAACAGTGTCCAAGTTTCCTTTACGTGACCAACAGAATAATGAACAGTAGTTATGTATAGGTGATGATGGGCTATGAAGATGGTTGGGAAGTGGTGGTTATGCAACCCTTTGTTAACCATTGTTTACTTCTTCTACCTTATGGATTCAACCTTTGGTGTAAAGCCTTTAACTGGACCACAACTCCTCTATAAAATGGCAGATATGTTATTGAAATCACGTTACTGAGAATTGTCTGTAAAACCCAGGAATTAGAGTCTGATTTACTAGTTGTTTAAACTGAAGTTTAGCATTTGCAGAAGATAGAAGTTAAGCAAACTAAGCTCCAAAAGGTATAAATTCTAACTTTTGTTCTTAATTTGGAGTTTTGTCAAATTCTTGAAATTTCTTGAATTCTTTGATAATTGGTATGAATTAGCATCCTATCAAGCGTTTATGAAGTTTATATACATGTATAGAATCTCTAAGAATGAGTTTAAGTATGCTTGATTGAAAGAAATTCAAAGTGGGTTGATACTCTGCAAAACAGTGTAACTTACTTGTGCTGGTCCAGGTAGGGCGCAGCTGCACCCAGTTATACTAGGGTGCAGTGCAGTTGTGCCGGTCTCCAGAACCAGAATCTGGTTTCTGTTGGGCTATGTTGTTTGTAACTTGATATTAACACCTAAACATGCATGAAAAGAAGTATAACATGTTGCATAAAGCTTTCTTAAAAGATATGAGATTGTCCAACATGGTTTAGAAAGAGATTTATAACCAAAAACTTAATGTTTCGAAAACGAACTTTGATGAAACTTGTACTTTGTAGATTCTGAGCTTGATAGTATACATATATGACTGATTTCTGAACATAATAAGCATGAGTTATGATTTATAGCTCCTTGTTCATGACCAAGTTGTTAAACTTTGAGCTAGCGGAATTTTTCAAAGAAAAACTTGACATATTGAATCTAATATGCATTAATAGCACATGATGTATGTTCTGACCTTGTGAAGATATTTACATGACTTAACTACACATGAAAGGATCTTTAAAGATGTTTTGTATGTTTAAGTTCAAAAATTATTTCAAAAGCAAACTCTGATATTTCTCAAACCAAACTATATTTTTGTGAGAAGTTAAGTACTAAATGTTGAAGATGGCATGATTGTGTTCATTGTGTCTCTAAACATAATTCTTATGTGTTAGATATAGTACAACTAACCAAGCATGAGTTTAAGCATGTATTAAAGTGATAAACGATGCTAGCTATGAATATATAAATGACATGAACACTTATGAGCATGCATAGTACAGCTTATGTGATCTCTTTATGTGGACATAAGACTAATTTAGTAGGCATTATGATTACATGACCTTATTTGGCCTTAATTTTGTGGGAATCCTAAACTAAGTCCCTAATATGAGAAGTTAATCTTGAAGTGGTCATGAGAGTATGTAAAGTCCTCTAACATGGGTGTCTGATAATTGTTAATGTCTTAGTATGCAAAGGATTTGGCTAAAACCAAGAGAACATATGCTTAACTCTGGTCAGGCTAGAGGACAGCGCAGCTGCGTCGTCCCTAAGCCTATCCAGGGCGCAGCTGTGCCACAGGGCAGTGATGCCTGATTATTTTAACTTTTATCTGAACCTTAAAGCATATGTGTATGAATGTCTAAAGCTATAATACTCGACATAAATGATGTTTTAAGCATAAGAGCATGTAATGGTTATATAAAACACAGAGTTGTTAAATTTTATTAAGGTTTGCAAAATGCAAGAACTATGTGAAACATTCATCTATGAGTTTTAAATGTGTAACGAACACATAGAGAGTCAAGTGTGTAAGACCCCAAATTTTATGAAATGAAGGTATTCAATTTTCTTATAATTATATTTTTATTTACTGAATGGTTAAATTGATAAAAGGTTAAAATTAAGGGTGATATGTGAAATTTTTTCAAAGTAAGCAGGTTGTTATAAAATATTCGATTGGTCGAGGAATATTCATTTTAACAGGAAATATTAGTACGATGGCACAATCATTGGTGGACCCCACAACAGAAGTATTATCAGAGTTAGAAAATGACCGAAATATCTTTTATAAAAATAATGGCGAAAGTTTTATCGTTAAACTATTGAAATATCCTGTGGTAAAAGTACAGTAATACACGTGGTTGCATAGTAGTACACGGTATTTGTATAATATCTTTGATTATTGATGCTTACGTGAGAAGTCGCTCAATTTTATTCAATTATTGCCATAGCAATTGTTGCATAGTATCTCTCATATTATTGATTCAATTATTGTCGCAGTATCATCTACACAATATTTTATATTATTAAATCAATAATTGAAATGACAAAGTTATTCATATTATTATTTGCATTATTGGCGATGTCTAGAAAGTTCTTTCGAGGAAAGGGGTTTGGTCACCTAATTGCGCGCCAATAGGGAGAAATCCTTATCGAAAAGCCACCTCTTTCTTGAGAATAATTTGGTTGTTAAATATTATGAGTTATAATATTAATGATGAATAAGTTTGTGTTGATTAAAGATGAAATTGTTGATAAAAATATTTTCATTGTGTTGGGATTATTAGTGTTAGTGGAAATTGACATTTATTTCGATAATAATTGATTTCTAGATGTTAAATTGACCAAATGGGCAATTAATCATATAAATGAACAATTAATTGCTATTAGTTCACATTCAAATTACTGTTGGTTCACATACATGTACTATTAGGGGAGGTTGTGCAAGTTTGATAATACTTTAAGGACTATATTAAAAATAGAGGTAAAGATGAATGTAATATATTGTAATAATTCGAGCCCCTAAACGTGCAATTATCAAAACTATGTTTTCCTATAAATAGAAGCTCATTTCTTATTTTATTCTCACCAATTCACTAAGATTTAACAAGAGTAATTATAAAGAGAGAAGCTATAGAGATAAAGAAAAATAGTATTCGGTTACTTCACTATTGCAGTATCCAGCCTTCTACTAAGGTAAGGGGTAATATTTATTTTATATTCAGAAGAGATATTATTTTTCGTATTCATAAGGAATATTATTTTCGTTCAATATTCATAATGAATATCATTTTCGTTCAATATCCGTAAGGGATATTATCTTCGTTCAATATTCGTATGAAATAATATTTTATTTCATACTCTATAGTATGTAAGTAATATTATTTCGTTTCAGATTCTGAATTCTAAACTTATTTTGTTAAAGTACTGCTTCTATACACCATGAAATTAGTAGAATATCCTTGAAATTTGCGTTTCATCTAGTATCGTTTCACAAGGATATTTTTCTGAACATTCTTGTTGAATTTTAAGTTTTTCATGCCGGAGTACTATTTATGGGTACTATTCATTTATACGGAATTATTCATACGTACGGTACTATTCATACATACGGTACTATTCACAAAGTATTATTCACGGGGTACTATTCATAAAGTACTATTCACAGGGTGGTACTATTTATGAAGTACTATTCATAAAGTACTATTCACCCGGGGTACTATTCATGACAAAAAATAATTTTTTTTTTCTGTCCAAATCATTTTTGATACAATATTATTCTTGAATTTTACTCCACATAGTAGTATCATGTTGACAATTTAAAAATTATTGAATTCTAGATAAATTAAATTATAAATCTTTAAAATTTATTGTTGCTCTCATTTAATTAAATTCTTATATAATTGTCATCATCCTCATGCTTATATTGTGATAAAAGTTATATTTGGCCGTAGTGCATAGATGGACTGTTGATTGGTATGATTATGACCAGGGATTATTTGGTATAATCATGATCTGTAATGTTACAAATGATGTGGTAAAAGTAATCTTTGGCCTGTAGTGCATAGATGGATTGTTGATTGGTATGATTATGACTAGGGATTATTCGGTATAATCATGATCATTGGTGAAAACACGAATATCCTTGGCTCGTAGTGCATGGATAATTCGTGGTTGTGATACTAATGGATATCCTTGGCCCCTAGTGCATGGATAATTCAGTTATATGGATTATTTATTAAGCTGAGTCTAAGTTTAAAATTGATTTTAAACTTTTAAATCATAGAAGATAGTAGATATCATGCTCTACTTAACTATTCTAATGAATTGCTTATTCCGCTGCAGTTGTTGATCTAAAACTTGTTGTATATTGTATTCTATCAGTTGTTATACTGTTGAAGGCTAAGGATAATTTATTCTGCATTATCGTAGTCATAATATTTCTTACTAGGCTAGTTGAGCTCACCCTTTTCTTTCACTGTTCTCTTTAAAAAATGAAAATATAGTTGGGACTAGTCGGGGAATGGATTGATGGTCCAGATGGTTGCTTTTGTAGTCCTTACTATTCTATAAAATAGTGTGATAATAATTGTAATGAGATTGAATTTGAATTTGGATATTGTCTAGAAGAGAATATTCGTGTTAAAACTTTCAGTTATGTTTTGTCGTATTTTACACGACAATTGTATAATTAAATTGTAGTTGTATTCTGTACCATGTATTTGGCGACTCAGAATAGGTGATGTATACCTATTTTGGGGGCTTCACAAAGTGTGTGATAAATGTATATGAACGTTGATGTAAAGTACGGGTGGTTAAGGTATACCTATACATACCTAGCTATTCTAAGAGTATAATGAGAAAGTGAAATAAAAGTTTTACAAACCTAGTTAGAAAATGATATAATATTATTATTATATTAAGAGCGTATGAAATATATGACTGATGGATATGAATCCATGATTATATAACTGTGCAGGAATACATGGAGTGCAGATAAGCTTTAAATAGTTAAGTCATAGTTAATAAACTACAAATCAGGCAAGTCTTTTAGTTCCTATTCAATATATGAATTCTATAACTGTTAGTTGAGCTATATTATGTTATGAGAATGTTGACGTATATATATAAAATGCATATGAGATATGTATGATATTTGAAAGTTGATCTTTGATAATATGCTTGTGAAGTAAACTTATATGCCTGTTATATGAGAAGTAACACGCGTAGTAAATATTAATGGATTATAAATGCATGAGCTGAGTATACTATTATATGCTATGTGCTGCATAAAAACTGTTAGAATTGCTTGGTTGTCGAGCTCACCCTTGCAAATAACCACTTTTGTAGGATAGGGATTCACGGTAAAGATTACGTGCTACTTGATTTATAAAGTTCAATAGTATCGAAGGAAATTGATCTATTTATTTAAATATATGCTCTTGAACCATGTTTAGGTTCTAGCAGATGTACATGATAGTAGTTTATGATGTGTAATACATGTTAAGCTGTAAATTACTGTACTATGTGATGTATAGAGGAATTCAAATCGAGATGTAAAAATTTATACATTAAATCAAATAGAATGAATCATAGCATAATTTGATTCAAGGATATGTAATCGATTCAAGTTAGGAAATCAATAAAAGATTTTTCAAAGAAGATTGAAAAAGTTTAAATTAGTCCACATATTTTTATAACATCGAATATGATGTAAGACAATGATGGTAAATGACCAAGATTTGAAACTTATAAAAGTTTGGCGTCATTATATAGATCTTGGAAATGGAAAGAATGTATATTCTAAATTATAATAAACAAAGTTACATTCATTAAGTTATGAATAAAGATATAAATAGTTTGACGATAATAGTATCGTGGCAGACCGGATCCGAGGTTCAAAGGGACCTGGGTTTGGGGGCGTCATATTTTTTATAATATTGAGCGTATTTTTTTGGAGTTTAAGGAAGATTTGAGTGTAGAAAATAGTGAAAGTTTTCTTCAAGAATATCCCCGCTATACCAGTCAAAATACTCTCCTTTTTAAGGTAAGGGGTATTATTTATTTCATATTCGCTTACGATATTATTTTTCGTATTCGTAAGGAATTTTATTTTCGTTCAATATTCGTAAAGAATATTATTTTTGTTCAATATTTGTAAGTAATATTATCTTCGTTCAATATTCGTAAGGAATATTATTTTCGTTCAACAGTTGTAAGGGATATTATTTTTGTTCAATATTCGTAAGAAATAATATTTTCTTCCATACTCTGTAGTATGTAAGTAATATTATTTCATTTCAGATTCTGAATTCTACACTTATTTTGTTAAAGTATGGCTTCTATACTCCTTGATATTTGTAGAATATCCTTGAAATTTGCGCTTCAGCTAGTACCTTTTCATGAAAATATTATCCTGAGCATTCTTGATAATTTTTGATATTTTTATGCTAGAGTACTATTTACGGGGTTCTATTCCCAAAGTACTATTCATGGGGTACTATTCACCTGGGGTACTATTCATGACAAAAAATGATTTCTTTTCGGTCCAAATCATTTTTGATACAATATTATTATTGAATTTTACTCCACAAAGCAGCATCATGTTGTCAATTTGAACATTTTTTAAACTCTAGATAAATTTAAGTCTTTAATATTTATCCTTGATTTTGTTTAATTGAATTCTTATATCATTGTCATCATCCTCATGCTTATATTGTGATGAAAGTCATCTTTAACCCGTAGTGCATATATTGACTGTTGATTGATATGATTATGACCAGAGATTATACGGTATAATCATGGCCGTAATGTTATAAATGATGTGGTAAAAGTCCTCATTGGCCCGTAGTGCATTGATGGACAGTGTTGGCATGATCATGACCATTGGTGATTACACGAATATCCTTGGCCTGTAGTGCATGGATAATTCGTGGATGTGAAACTAATGAATATCCTTGGCCCGTAATGCATGGATAATTTAGTGATGTAGATTATTTATTAAGCTGAGTCTCAGCGATATTGATGATAATCCTTTTAAATTATAGAAGATAGTAGTAGATATCATGCTCTACTTGACTATTCTAATGGATTGTTGTTGCCTCTTTTTCAGTTCTGATAAAAGAGCTTTAATTCATGCAAGCATACATGTGTCAACAAGTAATACAGAGTAAGTAGAGTATCGATCCCACAGAGAAAGTTGTCAAATTTAAACTACTATTCATCAATTAACTCACTATATTCATATGCCTAGACTTTTAACTATAATGGATGAATTAATCTAATTGCTAATAACAACTAAAAATAAGAGTACTAATGGAATAAATCAAATCTGGAAATAATGGGACCCTAACTTCATTTAATACTTCGTCTAATCGCCACTATCATGCAAGAAGTGTTCACATATCATAGGAAAATAGCCAAGAGCACGAATAGAGTTATAACCATTTTTCAATGCATTATAACCTACTTACACAACATCCACAGATGATAGACTCCATGTAATCATCAATACAACCAAAATCACTATATGTCTATGTGAAATTGCAATTATATTGATTTTAAGCACAAGCCCTTACTCTAGCTCATACGATGAAACAGTATATGTCTATCTGGTTCACAAAATACGCAAGCCATCTAAAACAACCCCATATTCGCATGCTATCATGATTACAATCCATACTCACATGTTCATTATCAATTCCATACAAGTACTGAAACAAATGGTGATCATGCATTTATACATGTAAAACAATCACGATAGAATTCCCATAGGATATGCAAAACAACCCTAGCATTTTAGCATTCAACCAAACTACATATTAAAATCCGTTAGAATCCCATAATGGAGTTTAGTTCATAGCTGAACCAAAAGCCATTATGGGATCAATTCTAAACATGATTACAAAGCAAACAATTGAAAGATAAAAGATAGAACGATCAAACCAAATTGCTGAATATAAACCAATGATAACATTTAAATCCTCATAATATTCCAGCAAAATAAAGTACTAATCCACCGTGATAGAGAATCCCAAGAAGAATTAGAGAAGTAGACGTTTTGGCTTCGTTCTACGTTGGAATCTCCCTCACAGTGTAAACCCTAGTTTCTATGATGAAAATACGACAAAAAGTATCAATCCTCTCGTTTGACACCAGCCAGAATCATTTTTAATCCAATTACAACTCATTTAATTAAAAATTAAAATAAAACAAATACACAGCTTCATCATTGCGCGCGGCAGCGCGCCCCTCCAGTATGCTCCTCGCGCGGGCGCGAGACTTGCAGAATGTCATGCTCTCCAGCCTAGTACTCGCGCGTGCGCGCGCTCTCAAGGCTATTCTGTCGCGCGGCCGCGCGGCTTACAATCTGCAAATTCTGGTTCTGGTTCTGTCATGCTGCTGCTGCTGCTACTGTAATAACCCAGGATTTCGAATAATTAAAATTTTACGAATAAATTTTTTTTTTTATATTGACATTGACTGTTAATATTGTACTGGGAATTAGTGAGACGAGTCTCGAAAATCAGTCAATATGTGTTTTGACTAAGAAAAATAGAGTAGAGTTGTGCTTAACAACTTTAGAAACCCTAACCTTAATTTTCGGATAGGGATTCGATAGAAAATACAATTAAAATAATTGTACTAATTATTGCGTGTTTATTCTATATGAGCCTTATGATCAATAATTGATCGGATAGGTTTTAATATTATTAAAACCTAATATGAGAATAGAAACCCTAATCTTCGGATTAGAAACCCTAACGTACCGTAGAAAACCCTAATTGTACGCCGAGAAACCCTAATTTCAAAATCGGGAATTGTAAACCCTAATTAGGCAACCCTAATTTTTATTAACATGCCTAAAGTATTCATTAAACATAAATATGGTTAGAAATCACTAATTATATTTTGTAAATTGAATTTCTATTTTAGAAACCCTAATTTTTATTTTGGAAAATTATTTTTCTAATTAAACCCTAAATTTGAAAATTGTGGGAACTAGAAATTTTTGATATCTAAAAGATTCAAACCCTAAACCTTATTATTCAAACCCTAAACCCTAAGGGTTTCATCAAATCCAAGTTCTAGAAAAATTGGAAATGTCCATAATGCCCTTTATGGGATTTTTATGAGCTAACTTGCAAAATTGTCCAACAACTTTATTAGGTCACCAACTCTTTTGACCTTGTGGCTCTAAAAATCCCAGAAAATCTGCTCCCAGCCGAAATATCTCAGATCAAGCAACATCTAAGCAATATATAAGAGATTTTGGAGAGAGAAAATTCATGTAACTTAGTCATTTTGCAACTTTTCTCTCACCAACCCTCTCTCTCACCTAAGCTCCGAAATTATTATAGTAGATCAGTCCTATAGTCAGCCCAAGATCAACCATAAACGAATCTGAGAGCTAAGATCAAGAATTGAAAGCTTAAGGTATAAACCTATTTTTAATTTTTGATCTATGTGGCTAAGATAAATTTTCGTGTTTATATGTTTAGATCTTTGATAGATGATGTTTAATGATGATCTATGTTGATATAACATAGATCCATAGCATCAAAATGCTTTAAACGTGATTATTTTCAAATCTGTCAAGAACAGAAAATGTGGTCTGACAGGCTAATGTCAGGCGCCACAGATTCGTGTTCGTTTGTTTTTGTTGTTGTTTTAAGCTTGATATTGGTAGCCTGTTATGTAAGCTTTAATCTTCTGGTGATAGATCAGATAAATGATGTCTAGTTTAGGAGTTATTAACGGTCAAAACCCGTTGACCGGGATTGACCGAACACAATTCTGGGTAACCCAGAATGTCTAAAACGGCGTCTGACAACGTCTTTGAGCCTCTTGATCTGTCAGTATGTTTAATGTTTGATATTTTTTATGGGTACATCTTGTAGTTTGTTACGTGTACTATAAAGTTAAGTCTTTATATCACTTATAATCTTAGCAGATAGATCATGGAAAGCGGTCAAAGTAGGCCACTAGCTCTGCTTTTAAAATTCTGGAAAACCCAGAAAAAGTAAGAACAAGTTTTCTGTCAGACGTTGACCGGATTATAGATCGTGCTTCTGTTGTTGGTAAACTAAGTTAATGTTTTTTTAAATGTTCTATAACACTCGAACTATAACCTTGAACCATTAAAACGCATGAAACATGATTAGAACATAGATATAATTGAGCTTGAAAGTGTCAACTTGACACTGTCTGGGTTTCTGGGTTTCCCAGAAAACCCAGATGCAATCTGACAACGACTTTGGGAGACTGGATCTACTTGTTTAGTTGTTGTATGAGCAAGATGTTAGTTGATGATTGTAATATTACATTTGTACTACAAGATAAAAGTCTTAGATCGAACAGATCATGCAAGAACAGAACATTAAGGCCGGTCAAACCATGCACCATGAACACTGACTTTGTCAGTGTTCTTCAGCCAAGAACACCTATAGCGACAGAAAGTGTCGCTATAGGCCTTTAGCGACAGATTTATTTATTTATTTTCTAAAAAATTCGAAAATTAATAAAAAAATAGAAATAAATTATAAAAATTACCAAAAATAGTTTTAAAAATTATTTTAAATTATGAAAAATAATTTTTGACCAATTGGAATATTTTTCTTTAATATTTATAATTATTTATAATATTAAAGGTATTTAATTTATTTAATTAGTTTATTAAATAAATTAGAGAAAAATGATTTAATATTATGAAAAATCATTTTAAATGAGAATAGTGTATTTAAAAATATTTTGAGTTATAAAATGTAACTTTTAATATTTTTGGAGAATTTTTATTAATAATTTAATATTAATGATGTAATATTTATTTGATTATTAAAATAAATAAATAAGATGAAAATGATTTAAATGATTTAAAAATCATTTTAATTGAGAATAAAGTATTAAAAATATTTTAAATTATAAAATATACTTTTTAATATTTTTGGAGAATTTTCATTAATAAATTAATATTAATGATATTTGATTTATTTAATTATTATATTAAATAAATGAATTAAAAATGGTTTTAATGATTTAAAAATCATTTAAAAATGAGAAAAATGATTTAAAAATATTTTTATGTTATATTTAATGACTTTTAATATTTAGATAATAATTTCATTAATATTTATATATTAATGGTGATGATTTAAAAATGATTTTAATTATTTTAAAAATCATTTAAGTAGAATATTGATGATTTAAAAATATTTTAAGTTATTAATAATAACTTTAATATTTTGCAAAGTATGTTATTAATATTTTGATATTATTAAATATTAATAATGATATGATTATTTGATAATTAAATCATTTAAAAATGATTTAAGTGTTTGAAAAATTATTATAAATTATAATAATTGTTTATTAATTATTAAAAGCTTCCGAAAAATATTATTAACGATATTTGACTTATCTAAAATAATATTGAAGCTTAGAGACCAAGTTTAATTGACAATCAATGTGTTAATTGTCGGATAGGGTGACCAGAACATCGAGAATGGACCGAAATCCAACTAGACCGAAATAGTTAGACGTGATAAGTGTTTATATAGGTTATAAACACTAATGTGACTATGTGATAATGTGTGTAGGAGAAGGTTTAACTGTAAATTACAGTGATGTGTGTTGTGAATTATTGTACTAATTGTGAGACCGACATTATTGATTATAGGTCTTACGAGCGCAGTTAATTATATTGTGTAGCAGTAATCAACGTGAAAGGCAAGTTTCCTAACTCAACTTGAGTTACTGTTTTTCAAGCATGGTAGTGAATAATTATTGATAGTTATTCACATCTATAATGATTATTGTAATTCGCACGTAGTGCAATCGAATCATGTTCTATTATTTGAACTAATTATAAATTATGTCTCAGCTGATTGTTTAGGCGAGACTAGTATTTGGTAAAGCATGAAAGGTTCTATTCATTATGAACTGAAATATTATTGAAAGATCTATGCCATTGATTTCGGCTAGATTAGCATTGTTATTAATTATTGAAATCCTAGTATTTCTTTGAAAGTAATCCAAACCATATTGTTGTGGTACGGACTCGTGAAGTAAAACTGAGATGAACAAATTTATTGTCGTAAATCGACATGTGCACTATTATTGAGTATTATGCATAATATAGGGTACAAAGGAGTTGGCCACTTCAGGTACTTGCAGAAGAGTATAGTTTAGTTTTGATAACTAATTTATATTCTTGTGGTAATTTAGTTTTAATAACTAAATAAAACCTCTAGCAGTTCATGATCCTTTGTGATCACTCAGCATGAAATCTGGGTATATCCCACATTATTGAGTATTATTGCAGTATTGTTAATTCAATTGAATATTCTTGAATCTTTGAAAGAATTGTACTCTTTCATATCGAATAAGTTATTTAGTATGGAATAGTAGAAAGTTATTATTCATATTGAAGTATTATTCGTTATCACGAAATCGTTTGATAATTGTTGAAGTTCTATTCAATATAGACTCTTCTATTTTTGATTCATATATCATTTATTGTATATTTTAACTTGCGGGGCAAACTTGTTGCTCACCCTTGCTAAATAAAATATTTCAGCTAGGAACGATGAAGCCAGCGGGGCTAAAAGGAATAAAGGCAAAGGCATAGTGCTGGAGTAGTTTTATATTAATTATATTTAATATGCTGTTTTGTAAACCCTTTTTGTTTATCGAAAGGGTAAAGCTTGTAATGTTAAGGTTAGTTGACCTGGGATGATGTTATTAACTTAATAACTAATGATATGTAAATTTATTATAATCAATGAATGGGTAGTTAGATGTTATTATATTGCGGATCGTGAGCACCAAACTCGGGGGTCAGGTAACCCGAATTTGGGGGCGTCACAGCTACTGTTGCTACTTGTTCATTCATGCTTAATCCTCTTCCATGCTTGATCTCCTTGCTCCAATGTGCCTCACCTTCACGCATCCATTAGCCTCGTACCCTCTATTACCACCCAAATTAAGCCAATTCCTGCACTTATTCACCAAAAGGAGTTTTAAGTAAATGCAATATAAAATATCATGAAATGCAACTAAAACATAATAAATTATACTTGAGATGGGCATAGTTCGCATGAATTTGTATTCAATAAGTAGGTATAAATACCACTTATCAATTGTTTGTTCTGTTGCAGTTAAACTTGATGTTTATTATATTTTATCAGTTTAACATTGTTGAAAGCTAACAATAATTTATTCTGCATTATCTTAGTCATAATATTTCTTACTGGGCTAGTTGAGCTCACCCTTTTGCTTTCATTGTTCTCTTCAGGAAATGAGAACGTAGCTGGGACTAGTCGGGGAATGGAGTGACGGTCCGAGATAGTGATTGTAGTAGTCCTCACTATTTTATAAAATAGTGTGATAATAATTGTAATGAGGACTCCATTTTCGTGTTAAAATTCTCAGCTATGTTTTGTCGTATTTTACACAACAGTTGTATAATTAAGTTTGTATTTGAATCCTGTATCATGTATTTGGCGACTTAAAATTGATGATGTATACCTATTTTGGGGGCGTCACAGCTATGGCTTCACTTTGTAGACTATATCTGTAGTATCCCCGAATCCGGGTCCCAAATCGTCGTGGATCCGGTATACTATTTCTATCAATATTGCGGAAGACATAAACATAAATTGTTTATACATTACACTTTACACACTTATCCCCAAGGTCGAGTAACCTTAACTTAAATACAATTCATAATCTTTATAACATATTTATCAAACTATTTTTTTTAAAAAATAGCTGTACATGTTATCCCAAGCTGAACTTGGCATTATCTTTTCTATCGATGATTCATTTATTTAAGAATCATATCTATTCTCAATTCAAAATAAACCTTATTTATCTATTCAACATTTCAAACTGTACATAGCTGAAAATTACATTTGATAAAACTATCAATCATAGATCTATACCATTTCTAAATCAAGAAAATGTATTCATTTTATGCATCGCTCAATCTTCATCATCCGTATAGCAAATAATATTGTCTAACACCATTAACCTGCAAAAAGTTTATGTTTGCAAGATTGAGCTCGACAGCCCAGTAAATTTAACAATCTATCATGTTTCACATAGTACACAATTCTATATGCACTACATTTCCTTTAATATGCATATCTGCATGCAACATATATTCTTTACTATGTATATCCTACATGCATCAATAATTCCTTACAAAACATTCATTCATGCATTATACATTTCTAATTTATCGAGTTACATCATACAACATGTAATCACATATAGATTGAGTTCCATAACCCAATTAACTTAGTCATATTTTAACTTTTAACAATTCATAAAGCATGATATGTAATTTAACACATAACCACATTCCATCCACAAACATAATAGAACTGAAAAACTTGCCTGAACCGTTGATTACCGCAACACAATTTAATTTAATCTCTCACGAAAGACCTATCAGTTATAAGATTGATCTTTTAATCAGTATAACATACTTTATTCCATAATACTATCTAATACTTAATCAAATATTAGATAACAACTTAACACATCAATATTATTATCATCCTTTGATAATTATTCAATCACTATATCATATCCCTTATGATTTAACACTCGCTTTTCATTTCATAAATTATTTATTAACATGTAATAAGGCAAACACTAATCCAGCACCCTGGATTCTATATCTAACAACCAAATTTATAATTCAGCAACTTGAATTCCAAATTCATCAATTTAAACCTCAATCCAGCAATCTAAACTGCAATCCAGTAAACTGGATTCAAAAATTTTCAATTCATCAAACTGTATTTTACTCCAGCAAACTAGAATCACAATTTATATAATCCAGCAAGCTGTATTCTATACCCGTATCTCAAAAAAACCAAATCAGTGAATTATCCTCCTATCCTTTGGTCAAACATATATACATGTATTTCGTGCATAAAAATTATTTTTTCATAATTTTCCAACTTCCTTTGATATTTTTCAAAAATTAATTTCTAGTGCGTAGCTTAAGAAATTAGCTACCTCGTGCTTAACTCCAGTAATGCCCATCTTTTGGCATAACCTTATATATGTTAACGTGATACTCCATTTTAAATTTCGTGGCAATCGGAGTTGTAGAACTCCGTTTATAGCGATTTCCGTCGAAAAATCTCAAAAATTATAATGGTCATAACTTGGTCGTTTTAACTCGGAATTAGCTCATTTTTGGACACGAGCTACATAATATCATATATTTTCATTTCCCAAAATACTGGAATTTTTCTCATTAAATAAATGTCCGAAACAGCCCCCGGAAAATTTTGGGCAGAAACTTTTTGTCGTTTGGCAATTTTGGGATCCTTTACCAAAACTTAAATAAAACAAGATCTGTAACTCCGATTAACGATGCGTCAATTTTGTTGGGTTCGTATCTTTCCGAACTAAAATTTTCATTTATCACAATCCATATTTGGACATGTTAAGCTCCCGGAAATTAGCCCGGAATTGGCTGGTAAAAACTGTCCTTCTAACAGTTTTTCTTATCTTTGAGTAGTTTGGGAGGAATCCCATAACTCTCTCCTCCGATGTCAGATTTAGTCCATTTCGGAGTCTATGGAAAGCTTATTGAGTGTACTACATCATATCACAAGTCCTGAATTTTTAGAGCACCCTAACAAGTCCGGAATTTTCTGTTTAGGGCAGCAGTCCACTAATTCATTTAAAACAAAAAAACTATTTTGGTTTTTTCTTGTTTGATTAAACTTTTAATACTCAAAATAGTTAGATCTAAGCATAACACACCATTTAACAAGTAGATCTATAGTTCTCATGTTCAAGATCATAAACTTCATGGTTCAAAATAACCAAAAATCAAATACAAGATTAAACACAATCAAGAGTAAGAAAAATAAGATTTTCTACACTTTAAAAACCTAGCTTCACTTTTCTTGCTTTTGATCTATCTTTTGAAACTTAAAATGGATAGATCCACACATAAAACATTCTAAATCATGTAGATCTAGAGCTTTGAAGATCAAGAACATAACTCCATGTTTTGAGTTACAACCATCAAAAATTTAACTAAACAAAAAGGTTTATACCTTTGTTACCATGCTCTCCTTCTTCTTCTTCTTCTTCTTCTTCTTAGCTTCTTCCATGGAGCTTGGATGTCTCACCAAAAACTCTTTTTTTTTCTCCACCATGGCTGCCGAATGGCAGCTCTCTCACTCTCTCTCTCTCTTTCTTTCTTAGTTGAAAAGTAGGAAATAAGAGATGAAAGAGAAAAATAAGCTATACTTTGTATTAGATGTGGATTATCTCATAATCTATATCCACTCTCCTCCTCTTCTTGCACAATGATCCGGCCATATGGCCTTACTCTCTCTTTCTCTTGTACCACCAAGCTTTACATGAAAGAAATGCTAATGTGTTGGACAAAATCACAAATTGACACATAATGGGGTTGTTAGTAGTTGGTCACCAACTAAAGTTAACCATTAATACAACATTCATCTCCCCTTATTATTGCTTCTCATGGCCGGCCACTTGGCCTTATTTCTCACCAAGTTTGGCTTTTTGATTTAATGCTTATTTGATTTACAAATGTCCAAAAATTCCTCTCCCACTTGGCTAAAAGTTGGGTTATTCCTTTATTGTATTGCTTGGCCTCTAACCAATATCATTCGCCAACACTTGGGCTATAAAATATACATAATCCACTACATTCAATTCTTATCCAACCCAATTCATTTAATTAGGATTTTCACTTCTCCATTAAAACACCAATCCTTGCTCATAAACATTTATTTCCTTAACCCAATTAGACTTGCTATAATTAGGTTATAAAATTAATCATTTGAGATGTATAAAATAAATCTCTTAGAATTAGTAAGTATTCTAAATACCACAATTCTCTTTTCCCATAACCCTTAGGTTATTAAATCCTTCATTCCTAATATAAATAATTAGGGTTACACTAGTTTCTTTTGTTTGTTTATATAATAAACAAAGATAAACTTTCACATAATGTTCATATTCCTTACACACAACTTATTAACCCTTAGGGCCTAATACTCCGTATTAGGATTCCCAAATTAGGGTTTAAATTCTCGATACTGAAATTAGGCTTTCTGAACATATCGTTAGAGTTTTCTAACTTAATCACCATATTCATATCATGAATTTAGGGTTTCGGATTCCCGGAACTAAAATTAAAGTTTATGAGCGTACCGTTAGGGTTTCTAACAATTCGTTAGATTTTTCTAACTTAATCAACATATGATTAACATAACTTTAGGGTTTGCTAAAGTTATAACTTATCTGATCAATCCTTGATCTTAAATCATTATGGTTCACATATGTAACCAAATATACCGACTAGTATTCACTTCGATACTTATCCCTGATAATTCTTCAAAAGAATTTTAAATCTACCATGATCTTATACCTCATTACTAGACTATCACTTACAGTCTATCACATAATTCAAGTTTGTTCAAAACTTTTGAAATTCTTGGAATTTAATTACATAACTGCCAATTCCATACACTTATTTCCTGTCTAGGTCCTAATATTGAACCTTAAATCAATTAATTATGATTTTAATAAATTCTCCAAATTCTCGGGTTGTCACATTCACCCCTCCTTATAAGAATTTCGTCCCCGAAATTCACCTTACACCTTACACCGTGCACCTTACACAATTTATACTGAACGATCACACAAGACCGTGAACTTATTTTCTCAGGTATCTATTAAAGATATTCAAACTTCTCGGGTATCTATCAAAGATACTCAAACTTCTCGGGTATCTATCAAAGATACTCAAATTTCTCGGGTATCTATCAAAGATACTCAAACTTCTCGGGTATCTATCAAAGATACTCAAACTTCTCGGGTATCTATCAAAGATACTCAAACTTCTCGGGTATCTATCAAAGATACTCAAACTTCTCGGGTATCTATCAAAGATACTCAAACTTCTCGGGTATCTATCAAAGATTTACTTTGATATATACTCAAATTTCTCGGGTATCTATTAAAGATACTCAAAACGCGAGCAAAGATCAAACTCACACTAAGTATTCCTGTATTTACAACTCCATCACATTTTTATCATCTCTGCACCAGGTTACATGGTACATGAGTGATAATTAAAAACAAATTTTGATATTTCAAATCATTTGCTTAAACATTCTATCTGTTCCTATAATCCTTAATACTCCATTCACACACAACTATACCCAGTTCATAAAACCACACTTATGAGTTCATAACCTGGCCACAATTATATGAGTTTAAGAACTTTCCTAGATAGACCTTTTGCGTCCATTCGCTGAGGGGTTCATAAACACTTCATATAACTATGCGTCAAGAATGTCACATAAGTATGAGTTTTAAGAACTCGTACTTAACCTATATTCTCTACCTATGACCTATCTATCTGTTATACACATGAGAAAGGAATCACCCTTTTAACACGCATATAGCAAATAGCGCGACACAACATTTCAATGATTATCAATACCAGAAACTAAGTGGTTGTCAAACCAAACTCGGCCACTAATCAATATAGTAAGCTAAGCGGAAAATTCCCCGCCCATACAAAGAATTGATCAACCAAACCACTACATCGACCAGGAAGCTAAGTGATTCTAAAACCAAGTACAAATTCCCCGCCCATACAAGGAATCATACAACTCAGCGGCTGACACGAGTCCTCAATTGAAATCCCACATAATTCTAGCTCCACACTTACTCCATACGAATTTTATTTAATCAGTATTTACAATTCATAACTCTTTCATGAGTTTTCATAGTATAATTTCATAGTACAACTGCCACACAACATCTTGCTGTAAATTTTTCAATCATCAGATTGATTCTTTTCCCATATCATAACCTTATCAGATCACGGGGTGATCTCATCGTATATATTACTATTCATTTCTATGCCTTGATCGTTTTGTTTTACGATCTTCTATCCCTGCACTTTCAGTCTTTTAGACTCAATCTATTCACCATTACTGTTCAACTTTATTATCAGAGTTAGGAAACTCTGTGTCTTTACACTCGCCGAGATTCATCTTTGAATCTTACCGATCAACTAACTCTATATGAGTTAGATCTTATCCTAATCACTGCGGTTATTGGTCTCAGGTATTACTACCTAAGCTTCATAACCAACAGCTCTGATACCAACTGTAGTATCCCCGAATCCGGGTCCCAAATCGCCGCGGATCCGGTATACTATTTCTATCACTATTGCGAAAGACATAAACATAAATTGTTTATATATTACACTTTACACACTTATCCCCAAGGTCGAGTAACCTTAACTTAAATACAATTCATAATCTTTATAACATATTTATCAAACTATTTTTTTTAAAATAGCTGCACATGTTATCCCAAGCTGAACTTGGCATTATCTTTTCTATCGATGATTCATTTATTTAAGAATCATATCTATTCTCAATTCAAAATAAACCTTATTTATCTATTCAACATTTCAAACTGTACATAGCTGAAAATTACATTTGATAAAACTATCAATCATAGATCTATACCATTTCTAAATCAAGAAAATGTATTCATTTTATGCATCGCTCAATCTTCATCATCCGTATAGCAAATAATATTGTCTAACATCATTAACCTGCAAAAAGTTTATGTTTGCAAGATTGAGCTCGACAGTCCAGCAAATTTAACAATCTATCATGTTTCACATAGTACACAATTCTATATGCACTACATTTCCTTTAATATGCATATCTGCATGCAACATATATTCTTTACTATGTATATCCTACATGCATCAATAATTCCTTACAAAACATTCATTCATGCATTATACATTTCTAATTTATCGAGTTACATCATACAACATGTAATCACATATAGATTGAGTTCCATAACCCAATTAACTTAGTCATATTTTAACTTTTAACAATTCATAAAGCATGATATGTAATTTAACACATAACCACATTCCATCCACAAACATAATAGAACTGAAAAACTTGCCTGAACCGTTGATTACCGCAACGCAATTTAATTTAATCTCTCACGAAAGACCTATCAGTTATAAGATTGATCTTTTAATCAGTATAACATACTTTATTCCATAATACTATCTAATACTTAATCAAATATTAGATAACAACTTAACACATCAATATTATTATCATCCTTTGATAATTATTCAATCACTATATCATATCCCTTATGATTTAACACTCGCTTTTCATTTCATAAATTATTCATTAACATGTAATAAGGCAAACACTAATCCAGCACCCTGGATTCTATATCTAACAACCAAATTTATAATTCAGCAACTTGAATTCCAAATCAATCAATTTAAACCTCAATCCAGCAATCTAAACTGCAATCCAGTAAACTGGATTCAAAAATTTTTAATTCATCAAACTGCATTTTACTCCAGCAAACTGGAATCACAATTTATATAATCCAGCAAGCTGTATTCTATACCCGTATCACGAAAATACCAAATCAGTGAATTATCCTCCTATCCTTTGGTCAAACATATATACATGTATTTCATGCATAAAAATTATTTTTCCATAATTTTCCAACTTCCTTTGGTATTTTTCAAAAATTAATTTCTAGTGCGTAGCTTAAGAAATTAGCTACCTCGTGCTTAACTCCAGTAATGCCCATCTTTTGGCATAACCTTATATATGTTAACGTGATACTCCATTTTAAATTTCGTGGCAATCGGAGTTGTAGAACTCCGTTTATAGCGATTTCCGTCGAAAAATCACAAAAATTATAATGGTCATAACATGGTCGTTTTAACTCGGAATTAGCTCATTTTTGGACACGAGCTACATAATATCATATATTTTCATTTCCCAAAATACTGGAATTTTTCTCATTAAATAAATGTCCGAAACAGCCCCCGGAAAATTTTGGGCAGAAACTTTTTGTCGTTTGGCAATTTTGGGATCCTTTACCAAAACTTAAATAAAACAAGATCTGTAACTCCGATTAACGATGCGTCAATTTTGTTGGGTTCGTATCTTTCCGAACTAAAATTTTCATTTATCACAATCCATATTTGGACATGTTAAGCTCCCGGAAATTAGCCCGGAATTGGCTGGTAAAAACTGTCCTTCTAACAGTTTTTCTTATCTTTGAGTAGTTTGGGAGGAATCCCATAACTCTCTCCTCCGATGTCGGATTTAGTCCGTTTCGGAGTCTATGAAAAGCTTATTGAGTGTACTACATCATATCACAAGTCCTGAATTTTTAGAGCACCCTAACAAGTCCGGAATTTTCTGTTTAGGGCAGCAGTCAACTAATTCATTTAAAACAAAAAAACTATTTTGGTTTTTTCTTGTTTGATTAAACTTTTAATACTCAAAATAGTTAGATCTAAGCATAACACACCATTTAACAAGTAGATCTATAGTTCTCATGTTCAAGATCATAAACTTCATGGTTCAAAATAACCAAAAATCAAATACAAGATTAAACACAATCAAGAGTAAGAAAAATAAGATTTTCTACACTTTAAAAACCTAGCTTCACTTTTCTTGCTTTTGATCAATCTTTTGAAACTTAAAATGGATAGATCCACACATAAAACACTCTAAATCATGTAGATCTAGAGCTTTGAAGATCAAGAACATAACTCCATGTTTTGAGTTACAACCATCAAAAATTTAACTAAACAAAAAGGTTTATACCTTTGTTACCATGCTCTCCTTCTTCTTCTTCTTCTTCTTAGCTTCTTCCATGGAGCTTGGATGTCTCACCAAAAACTCTTTTTTTTTCTCCACCATGGCTGCCGAATGGCAGCTCTCTCACTCTCTCTCTCTCTTTCTTTCTTAGTTGAAAAGTAGGAAATAAGAGATGAAAGAGAAAAATAAGCTATACTTTGTATTAGATGTGGATTATCTCATAATCTATATCAACTCTCCTCCTCTTCTTGCACAATGATCCGGCCATATGGCCTTACTCTCTCTTTCTCTTGTACCACCAAGCTTTACATGAAAGAAATGCTAATGTGTTGGACAAAATCACAAATTGACACATAATGGGGTTGTTAGTAGTTGGTCACCAACTAAAGTTAACCATTAATACAACATTCATCTCCCCTTATTATTGCTTCTCATGGCCGGCCACTTGGCCTTATTTCTCACCAAGTTTGGCTTTTTGATTTAATGCTTATTTGATTTACAAATGTCCAAAAATTCCTCTCCCACTTGGCTAAAAGTTGGGTTATTCCTTTATTGTATTGCTTGGCCTCTAACCAATATCATTCGCCAACACTTGGGCTATAAAATATACATAATCCACTACATTCAATTCTTATCCAACCCAATTCATTTAATTAGGATTTTCACTTCTCCATTAAAACACCAATCCTTGCTCATAAACATTTATTTCCTTAACCCAATTAGACTTGCTATAATTAGGTTATAAAATTAATCATTTGAGATGTATAAAATAAATCTCTTAGAATTAGTAAGTATTCAAAATACCACAATTCTCTTTTCCCATAACCCTTAGGTTATTAAATCCTTCATTCCTAATATAAATAATTAGGGTTACACTAGTTTCTTTTGTTTGTTTATATAATAAACAAAGATAAACTTTCACATAATGTTCATATTCCTTACACACAACTTATTAACCCTTAGGGCCTAATACTCCGTATTAGGATTCCCAAATTAGGGTTTAAATTCTCGATACTGAAATTAGGCTTTCTGAACATATCGTTAGAGTTTTCTAACTTAATCACCATATTCATATCATGAATTTAGGGTTTCGGATTCCCGGAACTAAAATTAAAGTTTATGAGCGTACCGTTAGGGTTTCTAACAATTCGTTAGATTTTTCTAACTTAATCAACATATGATTAACATAACTTTAGGGTTTGCTAAAGTTATAACTTATCTGATCAATCCTTGATCTTAAATCATTATGGTTCACATATGTAACCAAATATACCGACTAGTATTCACTTCGATACTTATCCCTGATAATTCTTCAAAAGAATTTTAAATCTACCATGATCTTATACCTCATTACTAGACTATCACTTACAGTCTATCACATAATTCAAGTTTTGTTCAAAACTTTTGAAATTCTTGGAATTTCATTACATAACTGCCAATTCCATACACTTATTTCCTGTCTAGGTCCTAATATTGAACCTTAAATCAATTAATTATGATTTTAATAAATTCTCCAAATTCTCGGGTTGTCACATTCACCCCTCCTTATAAGAATTTCGTCCCCGAAATTCACCTTACACCTTACACCGTGCACCTTACACAATTTATACTGAACGATCACACAAGACCTTGAACTTATTTTCTCAGGTATCTATTAAAGATATTCAAACTTCTCGGGTATCTATCAAAGATACTCAAACTTCTCGGGTATCTATCAAAGATACTCAAATTTCTCGGGTATCTATCAAAGATACTCAAACTTCTCGGGTATCTATCAAAGATACTCAAACTTCTCGGGTATCTATCAAAGATACTCAAATTTCTCGGGTATCTATCAAAGATACTCAAACTTCTCGGTTATCTATCAAAGATACTCAAACTTCTCGGGTATCTATCAAAGATACTCAAACTTCTCGGGTATCTATCAAAGATACTCACACTTCTCGGGTATCTATCAAAGATTTACTTTGATATATACTCAAATTTCTCGGGTATCTATTAAAGATACTCAAAACGCGAGCAAAGATCAAACTCACACTAAGTATTCCTGTATTTACAACTCCATCACATTTTTATCATCTCTGCACCAGGTTACATGGTACATGAGTGATAATTAAAAACAAATTTTGATATTTCAAATCATTTGCTTAAACATTCTATCTGTTCCTATAATCCTTAATACTCCATTCACACACAACTATACCCAGTTCATAAAACCACACTTATGAGTTCATAACCTGGCCACAATTATATGAGTTTAAGAACTTTCCTAGACAGACCTTTTGCGTCCATTCGCTGAGGGGTTCATAAACATTTCATATAACTATGCGTCAAGAATGTCACATAAGTATGAGTTTTAAGAACTCGTACTTAACCTATATTCTCTACCTATGACCTATCTATCTGTTATACACATGAGAAAGGAATCACCCTTTTAACACGCATATAGCAAATAGCGCGACACAACATTTCAATGATTATCAATGCCAGAAACTAAGTGGTTGTCAAACCAAACTCGGCCACTAATCAATATAGTAAGCTAAGCGGAAAATTCCCCGCCCATACAAAGAATTGATCAACCAAACCACTACATCGACCAGGAAGCTAAGTGATTCTAAAACCAAGTACAAATTCCCCGCCCATACAAGGAATCATACAACTCAGCGGCTGACACGAGTCCTCAATTGAAATCCCACATAATTCTAGCTCCACACTTACTCCATACGAATTTTATTTAATCAGTATTTACAATTCATAACTCTTTCATGAGTTTTCATAGTATAATTTCATAGTATAACTGCCACACAGCATCTTGCTGTAAATTTTTCAATCATCAGATTGATTCTTTTCCCATATCATAACCTTATCAGATCACGGGGTGATCTCATCGTATATATTACTATTCATTTCTATGCCTTGATCGTTTTGTTTTACGATCTTCTATCCCTGCACTTTCAGTCTTTTAGACTCAATCTATTCACCATTATTGTTCAACTTTATTATCAGAGTTAGGAAACTCTGTGTCTTTATTATCCGTTTCAGAGTCTATGGAAATCTTATTGAGTGTACTACAACATATCACAAGTCCAGAATTTTTAGAGTACCCTAACAAGTCCGGAATTTTCTGTTTAGGGCAGCAGTCCACTAATTCATTTAAAACAAAAAAACTATTTTGGTTTTTTCTTGTTTGATTAAACTTTTAATACTCAAAATAGTTAGATCTAAGCATAACACACCATTTAACAAGTAGATCTATAGTTCTCATGTTCAAGATCATAAACTTCATGGTTCAAAATAACCAAAAATCAAATACAAGATTAAACACAATCAAGAGTAAGAAAAATAAGATTTTCTACACTTTAAAAACCTAGCTTCACTTTTCTTGCTTTTGATCTATCTTTTGAAACTTAAAATGGATAGATCCACACATAAAACATTCTAAATCATGTAGATCTAGAGCTTTGAAGATCAAGAACATAACTCCATGTTTTGAGTTACAACCATCAAAAATTTAACTAAACAAAAAGGTTTATACCTTTGTTACCATGCTCTCCTTCTTCTTCTTCTTCTTCTTAGCTTCTTCCATGGAGCTTGGATGTCTCACCAAAAACTCTCTTTTTTTCTCCACCATGGCTGCCGAATGGCAGCTCTCTCACTCTCTCTCTCTTTCTTTCTTAGTTGAAAAGTAGGAAATAAGAGATGAAAGAGAAAAATAAGCTATACTTTGTATTAGATGTGGATTATCTCATAATCTATATCCACTTTCCTCCTCTTCTTGCACAATGATCCGGCCATATGGCCTTACTCTCTCTTTCTCTTGTACCACCAAGCTTTACATGAAAGAAATGCTAATGTGTTGGACAAAATCACAAATTAACACATAGGGGGGTTGCTAGTAGTTGGTCACCAACTAAAGTTAACCATTAATACAACATTCATCTCCCCTTATTATTGCTTCTCATGGCCGGCCACTTGGCCTTATTTCTCACCAAGTTTGGCTTTTTGATTTAATGCTTATTTGATTTAACAAATGTCCAAAAATTCCTCTCCCACTTGGCTAAAAGTTGGGTTATTCCTTTACTGTATTGCTTGGCCTCTAACCAATATCATTCGCCAACACTTGGGCTATAAAATATACATAATCCACTACATTCAATTCTTGTGATAACCCAGGATTTCGAATAATCCAAAATTTACGAATAAATTTTTTTTTTATTTAATATTAATATTAATTACCAATTTTCTGACAAGTATCTGTGATACGAGTCTCGAGAAAGTCAATTTGTGTATTGACAAATAAAATTAGAGTAGAGTTGTGCTTAACGGAGAATAGAAACCCTAACCATAATTTTTGGAACGGGATTCGATAGAAAATATAATTAAAATAATTATATTAATATGTATGTGTTTGAACGGTATAGAATTTATGATCAATGATTGATCGGATAAATTTTTATATTAATAAAACCCTAATAAGAGATTAGAAACCCTAACGTACCGTTAGAAACCCTAATTGTACGCCGAGAAACCCTAATTTCAAAACCGGGAATTTTAAACCCTAAATTAGGAAGCCCTAATCCTAATTGACAAGCTTATGGGTTCATTAAACCTAAATATGATTAGAAAACTCTAATTATATTCTTGTATGTTAAATTTCTATTTTTTTTGAAACCCTAATTTTATTTTAGAAAATTTATTTTTTTTTATTAAACCCTAAATTGAAAATTTTGGGAACTAGAAATTTTTTTTAAACCTAAAAGGGTTCAAGCCCTAAACCTTAATGTCCAAACCCTAAACCCTAAGTGTTTCATCAAATCCAAGTTCTAGAAAAATTTGGAAAAGACCATAATGCCCTTTATGGATATTTTATGTAATAACTTGAAAATCTTGCCCAAATCAAGAGTTGTTCACCAAACATATTGACTTATGTGACACAAATCTCAGCCAATTCAACTCCAAATGCCAGTACATCAGATCATTTAATGCATCTAGAGATTATTTAAGAAAATTGGAGAGAGAAAATTCATAAAGTTTTGTCATTTTGCAACTTTGCTATCACCAACCCTCTCTCTCACCTAAGCTCCGAAATTATTAAGTTCCTCAGTCCTAAATTCAGTCCCAATATCAATCAAAAACATCTTGGAGAGCTTAGATCAAAAATCGGAATCAAAAAGGTATAACCAAATTTCTTAATTTTGATTTTTGATGCTTAAGAAAATTTGGTGTTTTTGTGTTTATTAATAAGTAATAGGATGTTTTTAGTTGTTATATAATGATCCATGATGGATCCATAGCATCAAAGTGGGTGAAAAACGATTTTTCAAAAATCTGTTCTTAAGGAAATATTTCGGTCTGACAAGGAATGTCAGACGTTCTAGATCTTTATGTGTTCATGATTTGTGATGTTTTATTGTTGGAATCAGTAGTCTGGTAGATGTTCTTTAGTCTGTAAGTGGTAGTATAGCTAACTCATGTATAGATTTCATTTTATTCACGGTTAAAGTCGGTTGACCGACGTTGACCGCAAGAAAATCTGGGCAACCCAGAAATTGGAAAATCGAGTCTGACAGTGAGTTCTAATGATCAGATCTGTCAGTATGTTTATTGTTTGATGTTGTTAATTGGTAAGTCTTGTAGCTGGTTATGTGCACTATAGATTAAAGTCCTTATATCTCTTATAAACGCAACAGATCGATCGTGACGAGTGGTCAAAGTAGACCACTCGGTCTGTTTTGATGTTTCTGGAAAACCCAGAAACGGTTAAGAACAACCTTTTTGACATAGTTTGACCGTATAAAATCTGGAGATTTGGATGTTTTTTATCTGATCTGTTGCCTCATATTTGTTCCTTGACATGAGTACTATAAATTGAAGTCATCAAACCACCTGAAACAAGATCAGAACGTGTAAAATTTTGGACGGCATGGATGTCACTCAAACTGCCTTGGTTTCTTAAAAACCCAGATGATGTCTGACAGTAGGTTTAGCCGCTCAGATCTCCTTGATTGTGATGTTGTTTGACCGAATTATTGATTTGATATTGTAGTGTTACATTTATACTACAATACCAAACTTTTAGCTAGCCCAGAAACGTATTACACCGAGAATTATGGTCGGTCAAACAAGGCATGTTGATAATCCGGCTGTCAGTGTTCTTGAGCTCAAGAACACCAACAGCGACTCTTTGTGTCGCTAAAGACCTATAGCGACGGTTTTAATTAATTTTATTTTCAGAATTTCGGAAAATAATAAAAAAAATAGAAATAAATTATAAAAATTACCAAAAATAGTTTTAAAAATTATTTTTAATTATGAAAAATAATTTTTGACCAATTGGAATATTTTTCTTTAATATTTATAATTATTTATAATATTAAAAGTATTTAATTTATTTAATTACTTTATTAAATAAATTAGAGAAAAATGGTTTAATATTATGAAAAATTATTTTAAATAAGAAAAATGTATTTAAAAATATTTTGAGTTATAAAATGTAACTTTTAATATTTTTGGAGAATTTTCATTAATAATTTAATATTAATGATATTAGATTCATTTGATTATTAAATTAAATAAATAAGATAAAAATGATTTAAATGATTTAAAAATCATTTTAATTAAGAATAAAGTGTTAAAAAATATTTTAAATTATAAAATATAATTTTCAATATTTTTGGAGAATTTTTTTTAATAAAGTAATATTAATGATATTTGATTTATTTAATTAGTATATTAAATAAATGAATTAAAAATGGTTTTATTGATTTAAAAATTATTTAAAAATGAGAAAAATAGTTTAAAAATATTTTAAGTTATAAATTATGACTTTTAATATTTAGATTATAATTTCATTAATATTTATATATTAATGGTGATGATTTAAAAATGATTTTTAGTTATTTTAAAAAATCATTTAAGTAGAATATTGATGATTTAAAAATATTTTAAGTTATTAATAATAACTTTAATATTTTGGAATGTATGTTATTAATATTTTTATATTATTAAATATTAATAATGATATGATTATTTGATAATTAAATCATTTAAAAATGATTTAAGTGTTTGAAAAATTATTATAATTTATAATAAGTGTTTATAAATTATTAAAAGCTTCCGGAAAATATTATAAACGATATTTGACTTATTTAAAATAATATTGAAGCTTAGAGACTAAGTTTAATTGACAATCAATGTGTTAATTGTCGGATAGGGTGACCAGAACACCGAAAATGGACCGAAGTCCAACCAGACTGATATAGTTAGACGTGATAAGTGTTTATATAGGTTATAAACACTAATGTGGCTATGTGGTAATGTGCCTAGGAGAAGTTTGACTGTTAAATACAGTGTTATGTGTTATAAATGTTTGTACTAATTGTGAGACCGACATTATTGAATATAGGTCTTACGAACGCAGTTAATTATATTGTGTAGCTGTAATCAACGTGGAAGGCAAGTTTCCTAACTCAACCTTGATTTATATTTCCTTCAATTATTATAGTGGTTAATTATTGCTAATAACACCACATCCAGGGAAGTTATTGTTGATTATTCGCAGTTAGAGCATGCTTAATAATTCAAATAGAATTACTGATTCAGGAATATACATTCGTAGAATTACTGTTGTTGAATATTCAAATTTGTAGAAGTTAGAATTGACAGTACAGATAATTCCTGTTTATTGTCAAATTGTGTTGAGAAATGTCTTAGCTAATTATTCTGGCTAGACAAACATTTGTTATAACTTGATAAATTCAAGAAAATAATTCAATTGTTATTGGTAAAATCGATGCCTATTATTTCGGCAAGATCGATAAGTAAGTAGAATTTGAAATCACAGTATTTCGTTGTAAAATCAAAATATTGATTCTAAAACTTAGGAGAACAACCTTTTATATAAAGGGAACATTTTGGGTCGTAAATTCGACCTTTGCGCGTTTTGAGTATTATGCATAATATAGGGTACAAGGAGTTGGTCGGCTCTAAGTACTTGCAGAGAGGTATGATTTAATCTTTATGGTTATCTGATACTCCTGGTATATATCAAAGTAAATTTTTGGTAGATGCCCGAGAAAATAAGTTCAAAGATCTTGTGTGATCACTCAGTATAAACCTGGAAATTATTCCACTTTGTAATTGTGTAGAATTGATTCTTGTAGAACTTTGAAAGCGTTGTACTCTTTCATTATCAAATTATGGTGTTGCATAGAAATGGAGAAGCCTTGTTATTGAATAACAATTTATTCAGCTATTTCAAAGTTCCCCGAACTTTGGTTTCATACTATCAAAATAGATAGGATATTATTGTTGGTTCATATACATTTATTGTATAATCTTAACTTGCGGGGCAAATTTGTTGCTCATCCTTGCTATAAATAAAAATTTTCAGCTAGGGGCGAAGTTGCAGGAGGTGCTGCAAAGGACAAAGGCAAAGGCGTAGTTATAAATTAGTTATATTAAACTGTATTATTTACATTGCTGTATTGTAAACCATTTTTGTATAACTAAAGGGAATGTTTGTAATGTTAAGGTTAGAGAACCTGGGGAATATATTATGAAACTCTGATAAAAACTTATGTGAGATACTATCTATATATTTTATGGGTAGTTAAATGTTATTTATATTGTGGATCGTGAACACCAAACTCGGAAGTCAGGTAACCCGGATTTGGGGGTGTCACAGGTTGGTATCAGAGTTGTAGTGACCAAGGTGTCACCAGCTGGTAGAAGAGCTGTAAGTTATAACCTTAAGTGGGGTGGGGGGAAAACCCCTAGGATTATGACCATAGCGAGATAGAGAATACTCATTTAGAGTACTAAGTGAGGGATCGTTGAAGTGTATCAATAGTAAGATAAGTAAATTCATAGTGAGAGAAATTTGTACTGGTGAAGTACTAATCAAGTTGTTCAAACTGATTGTAGGATGTCTGAAGAAGGTGAAAAGAGTGTGGAGATGCTAGCGGCTGTTGCACCAGTGCCAGTAGCCGGGGTGCCAGCACAAAGCGAATCGGTTGAGAAGTTGGGAGAAGATGAACCTATGGTTAATCTGGGGAGCGATCATGACGATTATCCCGAGATGTAACTGAGTGGAGATGAGGAGGTAGAGTCTGAGCCAGCTATGGTAGAAATAAAGAATAAGGCTACAATTGAAGAACAAGATCAACTAGTTGCAGAAGTTCAAGAACTCCGAAGTAAGGCGTTTCTCTTGGAGCAACTATGGAAGACCGAACGAGCGCTAAGCGAAATGACTGAAGAAAGGAACGAACTCAAAGCGCAGGTAGACAAAATGAAGGCGGAAGGTGGTGGACCATCTGAAGGGACGATCAAGCAGCAGAAAGACAAGAAGAAAAGAAAAAGGGACAACGATATCCCTAATTCAGAAAAGTCAAGCTCGAAGAAGAAGCAGGCCTGTGGCAAGTGTGGAAAGGGCCATTTGGGAGAATGTATGTGGGGTCAGAATGTATGTTATAATTGTGGTCAAGAAGGACATCTGTCACCAAATTGTCCTAAACCAAAGAAAGGAGGATGTTTTGCATGTGGAGAAACGAGTCATAAGGTTAAGAATTGTCCTAAAAGGAAGAAAGATGGAGAAAGTGGACAGAAGAAGAATTAAGTGTGAAGAGTATAATATTTTCTTTGGTAGGAATTGGAGATAATTTTTGTATGCCTCCACTTTTTGTGTAAAGTTGTAGTAATGAATCCCAACTTTTGTCAAAAAGGGATAGTATCTATTTGTAGTTGTATGGGTAGTGTACTAAAAAGTACTATGTAATATTTGCATGAATATAAATGCAATGATATGTTTGTATGAATGAAATCTTTATTTTCTATATAAATATGAGATTAAAATAAATTTGTGTATTCTTAAAACTCATACTTATGGTAAGTTAATGACTCATAGTTATATGAAATGTTTTGAACCCCTCAGCGAATGGACGCCAAAGGTCTGACTAGGATAAGTTCATACACTCATATAATTGTGGCAAGTTACTGAACTCCTAAGTGTGGTAAGTTTGATGAACTGGATACAGGAATGTGAAAATGAAGAATAACAACTTTTTGTGTAAAGTTATGTTGTTAATCCTGATATGATTTAAAAAGGGATAGTAATATGTGAAGTATTAAATGTACTATGTGCTATTTGAATAAATATGCAATTACTTGAGGATTATGTGTTGAATTCTTATTGTGTTAAGAATTGGTATAGAGAAAAGGTATTAATATAAGATTTTTTTTATTTAAACCAGATCATGCCGCCTAGACGACAGAATCGAAACCAACGAGAAGAACATTCAGTGAATAACGAAGGAGGTCAAGTTGACCCAATGCAAAATTTTGCAGATATGATAGCCGAAGCTATGGAGAATAGAGCTCCTGCGGGAAGAGGAAGAGCAAGGGAACAGCCAGCTGATAGATTAGCCAATTTCAAGGATTTTAAAGCGGTAGGACCGCCGGAATTCAAAGGAACTATCGATCCGATTGAAGCCCAAACTTGGGTAAAAGGGATGAAGAAAGCATTCATCATTGCACGTGTGGCAGAAGAGCAAAAGACGGCTTTTGCAACTTATCTGATGAAGGGAGAAGCCAATTACTGGTGGGAGACGAACCAAGCAAGAGCTGGTACAGAGGTGGTGTTGTGGACGAGATTCAAGGAGTTGTTCTTTGAGAACTACTTCTCACCGAGTATGCAAGCTCGGATGGAAGTTAAGTTCTTGGAACTTAAGCGGGAGAACATGTCGGTATCTGAATATGCTGCCAAATTCAACGAACTGGCAAGATTTACAGCTCATCAAGTAGACACAGAAGCAAGAAAAGCGCGAAGATTCGAGAATGGGCTGAAGCTGGGGATATTCAACAAGGTAGCTGTGCTGCAGATCAACACTTTTGCGGCTCTATTGGAGAAAGCGCTAATTGCTGAAGGAGGAAGCGAAGCAGTGTTTCGATTTCATCAGGAAAAGAAGAAGAAGAAGACAAATGGAGGAGGAAGCAATGGAGGAAGTAATCCAAATAAGAGAAAGTGGAATGAGAATACCCAGTCGGGTAATAAGTCAGAAGATAATAGGAAAGGAAGGGAGCCATGTTCGAATTGTGGGAAGCACCATGCTGGAGTTTGCCTGAAGAAAAAGGGAGTTTGCTATAACTGCGGGCAAGAGGGGCATATGTCACCCAACTGTCTCAGTCCGAAGAAAATTCAAGGTTACTTTGGATGCGGATCGACCGACCATATTGTTCGAAACTGTCCGAAAATAAATGCTGAGAAGGAAAGCGCCAACAAGGGACCCGGTGGCGGAAGCTTGACGATTCGAGGACCTGCACAGTCAGGAAGACCAACGGCCCGTACATTTAACATGACGGCGCATGATGCAGTGGCAACTCAGGAGGTGGCAGCAGGTAACGATTTCGTTTAGAAATTTTATTACGCGAGTATTATGATTTAGATAATTATGTGAACTGTTTTCTTTTATAGATTCAAGTCACAGGTTAGAAATTGAAACACAAATTTACATGGTGTTGATTAAAATAAATTGATGATACAACTTTAAAAGATTGTAGAATCTAAGAAAGCGGTGATTCCGAGGACGGAATCCTTTTAAGGAGGGGTGAATGTGATAAAGCAGGATTTCGAATAATACAAAATTTACGAATAAATTTTTTTTTTTTAATATTAATATTAATTACCAATTTTCTGACAAGTATCTGTGATACGAGTCTCGAGAAAGTCAATTTGTGTTTTGACAAATAAAATTAGAGTAGAGTTGTGCTTAAAGGAGAATAGAAACCCTAACCCTAATTTTTGGAACGGGATTCGATAGAAAATATAATTAAAATAATTATATTAATATGTATGTGTTTGAACGGTATAGAATATATGATCAATGATTGATCGGATAAAGTTTTATATTAATAAAACCCTAATAAGAGATTAGAAACCCTACTCTCAGGATTAGAAACCCTAACGTACCGTTAGAAACCCAAATTATACGCCGAGAAACCCTAATTTCAAAACCAAGAATTTTAAACCCTAAATTAGGAAGCCCTAATCCTAATTGACAAGCTTATGGGTTCATTAAACCTAAATATGATTAGAAAACTCTAATTATATTCTTGTATGTTAAATTTCTATTTTTTTTGAAACCCTAATTTTATTTTAGAAATTTTTTTTTATTATTAAACCCTAAATTGAAAATTTTGGGAACTAGAAATTTTTTTAAAACCTAAAAGGGTTCAAGCCCTAAACCTTAATGTCCAGACCCTAAACCCTAAGGGTTTCATCAAATCCAAGTTCTAGAAAAATTTGGAAAAGACCATAATGCCCTTTATGGATATTTTATGTAATAACTTGAAAATCTTGCCCAAATCAAGAGTTGTTCACCAAACATATTGACTTATGTGACACAAATCTCAGCCAATTCAGCTCCAAATGCCAGCACATCAGATCATTTAATGCATCTAGAGATTATTTAAGAAAATTGGAGAGAGAAAATTCATAAAGTTTAGTCATTTTGCAACTTTGCTCTCACCAACCCTCTCTCTCACCTAAGCTCCGAAATTATTAAGTTCCTCAGTCCTAAATTCAGTCACAATATCAATCAAAAACATCTTGGAGAGCTTAGATCAAAAATCGGAATCAAAAAGGTATAACCAAATTTCTTAATTTTGATTTTTGATGCTTAAGAAAATTTGGTGTTTTTGTGTTTATTATTAAGTAATAGGATGTTTTTAGTTGTTATATAATGATCCATGATGGATCCATAGCATCAAAGTGGGTGAAAAACGATTTTTCAAAAATCTGTTCTTAAGGAAATATTTCGGTCTGACAAGGAATGTCAGACGTTCTAGATCTTTATGTGTTCATGATTTGTGATGTTTTATTGTTGGAATCAGTAGTCTGGTAGATGTTCTTTAGTCTGTAAGTGGTAGTATAGCTAACTCATGTATAGATTTCATTTTATTCACGGTCAAAGTCGGTTGACCGACGTTGACCGCAAGAAAATCTGGGCAACCCAGAAATTGGAAAATCGAGTCTGACAATGAGTTCTAATGATCAGATCTGTCAGTATGTTTATTTTTTGATGTTGTTAATTGGTAAGTCTTGTAGCTGGTTATGTGCACTATAGATTAAAGTCCTTATATCTCTTATAAACGCAACAGATCGATCGTGACGAGTGGTCAAAGTAGACCACTCGGTCTGTTTTGATGTTTCTGGAAAACCCAGAAACGGTTAAGAACAACCTTTCTGACATAGTTTGACCGTATAAAATCTGGAGATTTGGATGTTTTTTATCTGATCTGTTGCCTCATATTTGTTCCTTGACATGAGTAATATAAATTGAAGTCATCAAACCACCTGAAACAAGATCAGAACGTGTAAAAATTTGGACGGCATGGATGTCACTCAAACTGTCTGGGTTTCTTAAAAACCCAGATGATGTTTGACAGTAGGTTTAGCCGCTCAGATCTCCTTGATTGTGATGTTGTTTGACCGAATTATTGATTTGATATTGTAGTGTTACATTTATACTACAATACCAAACTTTTAGCTAGCCCAGAAACGTATTACACCGAGAATTATTGTCGGTCAAACAAGGCATGTTGATAATCCGGCTGTCAGTGTTCTTGAGCTCAAGAACACCAACAGCGACGCTTTGTGTCGCTAAAGGTATATAGCGACGGTTTTAATTAATTTTATTTTCAGAATTTCGGAAATTAATAAAAAAATAGAAATAAATTATAAAAATTACCAAAAATAGTTTTAAAAATTATTTTTATTTATGTAAAATAATTTTTGACCAATTGGAATATTTTTCTTTAATATTTATAATTATTTATAATATTAAAGGTATTTAATTTATTTAATTAGTTTATTAAATAAATTAGAAAAAAATGGTTTAATATTATGAAAAATCATTTTAAATAAGAAAAATGTATTTAAAAATATTTTGAGTTATAAAATGTAACTTTTAAGATTTTTGGAGAATTTTCATTAATAATTTAATATTAATGATATTAGATTCATTTGATTATTAAATTAAATAAATAAGATAAAAATGATTTAAATGATTTAAAAATCATTTTAATTAAGAATAAAGTGTTAAAAAATATTTTAAATTATAAAATATAATTTTCAATATTTTTGGAGAATTTTCATTAATAAAGTAATATTAATGATATTTGATTTATTTAATTATTATATTAAATAAATGAATTAAAAATGGTTTTATTGATTTAAAAATTATTTAAAAATGAGAAAAATAGTTTAAAAATATTTTAAGTTATAAATTATGACTTTTAATATTTAGATTATAATTTCATTAATATTTATATATTAATGGTGATGATTTAAAAATGATTTTAATTATTTTAAAAAATCATTTAAGTAGAATATTGATGATTTAAAAATATTTTAAGTTATTAATAATAACTTTAATATTTTGGAATGTATGTTATTAATATTTTTATATTATTAAATATTAATAATGATATGATTATTTGATAATTAAATCATTTTAAAATGATTTAAGTGTTTAAAAAATTATTATAATTTATAATAAGTGTTTATAAATTATTAAAAGCTTCCGGAAAATATTATAAAGGATATTTGGCTTATCTAAAATAATATTGACGCTTAGAGACCAAGTTTAATTGACAATCAATTTGTTAATTGTCGGATAGGGTGACCAGAACACCGAAAATAGACCGAAGTTCAACCAGACTGATATAGTTAGACGTGATAAGTGTTTATATAGGTTGTAAACACTAATGTGGCTATGTGGTAATGTGCCTAGGAGAAGTTTGACTGTTAAATACAGTGTTATGTGTTATAAATGTTTGTACTAATTGTGAGACCGACATTGTTGAATATAGGTCTTACGAACGCAGTTAATTATATTATGTAGCTGTAATCAACGTGGAAGGCAAGTTTTCTAACTCAACCTTTAGTTATATTTCCTTCAATTATTATAGTGGTTAATTATTGCTAATTACACCACATCCAGGGAAGTTATTGTTGATTATTCGCAGTTAGTGCATGCTTAATAATTCAAATAGAATTACTGATTCAGGAATATACATTCGTAGAATTACTGTTGTTAAATATTCAAATTTGTAGAAGTTAGAATTGACAGTACAGATAATTCTTGTTTATTGTCAAATTGTGTTGAGAAATATCTTAGCTAATTATTCTGGCTAGACAAACATTTGTTATAACTTGATAAATTCAAGAAAATAATTCAATTGTTATTGGTAAAATCGATGCCAATTATTTTGGCAAGATCGATAAGTAAGTAGAATTTAAAATCACAGTATTTCGTTGTAAAATCAAAATATTGATTCTAAAACTGAGGAGAACAACCTTTTATATAAAGGGAACATTTTTTGTCGTAAATTCGACCTTTGCGCGCGTTTTGAGTATTATGCATAATATAGGGTACAAGGAGTTGGCCGGCTCTAAGTACTTGCAGAGGGGTATGATTTAATCTTTATGGTTATCTGATACTCCTGGTATATATCAAAGTAAATCTTTGGTAGATGCCAGAGAAAATAAGTTCAAATATCTTGTGTGATCACTCAGTATAAACCTAGAAATTATTCCACTTTGTAATTGTGTAGAATTGATTCTTGTAGAACTTTGAAAGCGTTGTACTCTTTCATTATCAAATTATGGTGTTGCATAGAAATGGAGAAGCCTTGTTATTGAATAACAATTTATTCAGCTATTTCAAAGTTTCCCGAACTTTGGTTTCATACTATCAAAATAGATAGGATATTATTGTTGGTTCATATACATTTATTGTATAATCTTAACTTGCGGGACAAATTTGTTGCTCATCCTTGCTATAAATAAAAAATTTCAGCTAGGGGCGAAGTTGCAGGAGGTGCTGCAAAGGACAAAGGCAAAGGCGTAGTTTTATTTAGTTATATTAAACTGTATTATTTACATTGCTGTATTGTAAACCCTTTTTGTATAACTAAAGGGAATGTTTGTAATGTTAAGGTTAGAGAACCTTGGGAATATATTATGAAACTCTGATAAAAACTTATGTAAGATACTATCTATATATTTTATGGGTAGTTAAATGTTATTTATATTGTGGATCGTGAACACCAAACTCGGGAGTTAGGTAACCCGGATTTGGGGGTGTCAAAGGTTGGTATCAGAGCTGTAGTGACCAAGGTGTCACCAGCTGGTAGAAGAGCTGTAAGTTATAACCTTAAGTGCGGTGGGGGGGGGGGAAACCCCTAGGATTATGACCATAGCGAGATAGAGAATACTCATTTAGAGTACTAAGTGAGGGATCGTTGAAGTGTATCAATAGTAAGATAAGTAAATTCATAGTGAGAGAAATTTGTACTGGTGAAGTACTAATCAAGTTGTTCAAACTGATTGTAGGATGTCTGAAGAAGGTGAAAAGAGTGCGGAGATGCTAGCGGTTTTTGCACCAGTGCCAGTAGCCGGGGTGCCAGCACAAAGAGAATCGGTTGAGAAGTTGGGAGAAGATGAACCTATGGTTAATCTGGGGAGCGATCATGACGATTATCCCGAGATGTACCTGAGTGGAGATGAGGAGGTAGAGTCTGAGCCAGCTATGGTAGAAATAAAGAATAAGGCTACAGTTGAAGAACAAGATCAACTAGTTGCAGAAGTTCAAGAACTCCGAAGTAAGGCGTTTCTCTTGGAGCAGCTATGGAAGACCGAACGAGCGCTAAGCGAAATGACTGAAGAAAGGAACGAACTCAAAGCGCAGGTAGACAAAATGAAGGCGGAAGGTGGTGGACCATCTGAAGGGACGATCAAGCAGCAGAAAGACAAGAAGAAAAGAAAAAGGGACAACGATATCCCTAATTCAGAAAAGTCAAGCTCGAAGAAGAAGCAGGCCTGTGGCAAGTGTGGAAAGGGCCATTTGGGAGAATGTAAGTGGGGTCAGAATGTATGTTATAATTGTGGTCAAGAAGGACATCTGTCACCAAATTGTCCTAAACCAAAGAAAAGAGGATGTTTTGCATGTGGAGAAACGAGTCATAAGGTTAAGAATTATCCTAAAAGGAAGAAAGATGGAGAAAGTGGACAGAAGAAGAATTAAGTATGAAGAGTATAATATTTTCTTCGGTAGGAATTGGAGATAATTTTTGTATGCCTCCACTTTTTGTGTAAAGTTGTAGTAATGAATCCCAACTTTTGTCAAAAAGGGATAGTATCTATTTGTAGTTGTATGGGTAGTGTACTAAAAAGTACTATGTAATATTTGCATGAATATAAATGCAATGATATGTTTGTATGAATGAAATCTTTATTTTCTATATAAATATGAGATTAAAATAAATTTGTGTATTCTTAAAACTCATACTTATGGTAAGTTAATGACTCATAGTTATATGAAATGTTTTGAACCCCTCAGCGAATGGACGCCAAAGGTCTGACTAGGATAAGTTCATACACTCATATAATTGTGGCAAGTTACTGAACTCCTAAGTGTGGTAAGTTTGATGAACTGGATATAGGAATGTGAAAATGAAGAATAACAACTTTTTGTGTTAAGTTGTGTTGTTAATCCTGATATGATTTAAAAAGGGATAGTAATATGTGAAGTACTAAATGTACTATGTGCTATTTGAATAAATATGCAATTACTTGAGGATTATGTGTTGAATTCTTATTGTGTTAAGAATTGGTATAGAGAAAAGGTATTAATATAAGATTTTTTTTATTTAAACCAGATCATGCCGCCTAGACGACAGAATCGAAACCAACGAGAAGAACATTCAGTGAATAACGAAGGAGGTCAAGTTGACCCAATGCAAAACTTTGCAGATATGATAGCCGAAGCTATGGAGAATAGAGCTCCCGCGGGAAGAGGAAGAGCAAGGGAACAGCCAGCTGATAGATTAGCCAATTTTAAGGATTTTAAAGCGGTAGGACCGCCGAAATTCAAAGGAACCACCGATCCGATTGAAGCCCAAACTTGGGTAAAAGAGATGGAGAAAGCATTCATCATTGCACGTGTGGCAGAAGAGCAGAAGACGGCTTTTGTAACTTATCTGATGAAGGGAGAAGCCAATTACTGGTGGGAGACGAACCAAGCAAGAGCTGGTACAGAGGTGGTGTTGTGGACGAGATTCAAGGAGTTGTTCTTTGAGAACTACTTCTCACCGAGTATGCAAGCTCGGATGGAAGTTAAGTTCTTGGAACTTAAGCAGGAGAACATGTCGGTATCTGAATATGTTGCCAAATTCAACGAACTGGCAAGATTTGCAGCTCATCAAGTAGACACAGAAGCAAGAAAAGCGCGAAGATTCGAGAATGGGCTGAAGCCGGGGATATTCAACAAGGTAGCTGTGCTGCAGATCAACACTTTTGCGGCTCTATTGGAGAAAGCGCTAATTGCTGAAGGAGGAAGCGAAGCAGTGTTTCGATTTCATCAGGAAAAGAAGAAGAAGAAGAAGAAGAAGACAAATGGAGGAGGAAGCAGTGGAGGAAGTAATCCAAATAAGAGAAAGTGGAATGAGAATACCCAGTCGGGTAATAAGTCAGAAGATAATAGGAAAGGAAGGGAGCCATGTTCGAATTGTGGGAAGCACCATGCTGGAGTTTGCCTGAAGAAAAAGGGAATTTTCTATAACTGCGGGCAAGAGGGGCATATGTCACCCAATTGTCCCAGTCCGAAGAAAATTCAAGGTTGCTTTGGATGCGGATCGACCGACCATATTTTTCGAAACTGTCCGAAAAGAAATGCTGAGAAAGAAAGCGCCAACAAGGGACCCGGTGGCGGAAGCTTGACGATTCGAGGACCTGCACAGCCATGAAGACCAACAGCCCGTGCATTTAACATGACGGTGCATGATGCAGTGGCAACTCAGGAGGTGGCAGCAGGTAACGATTTCGTTTAGAAATTTTATTACGCGAGTATTATGATTTAGATAATTCTGTGAACTGTTTTTTTTATAGATTCAAGTCACAGGTTAGAAATTGAAACACAAATTTACATGGTATTGATTAAAATAAATTGATGATATAACTTTAAAAGATTGTAGAATCTAAGAAAGCGGTGATTCCGAGGATGGAATCCTTTTAAGGAGGGGTGAATGTGACAACCCAGGATTTCGAATAATCCAAAATTTACGAATAAATTTTTTTATTATTTAATATTAATATTAATTACCAATTTTCTGACAAGTATCTGTGATATGAGTCTCGAGAAAGTCAATTTGTGTATTGACAAATAAAATTTGAGTAGGGTTGTGCTTAACGGAGAATAGAAACCCTAACCCTAATTTTTGGAACGGGATTCGATAGAAAATATAATTAAAATAATTATATTAATATGTATGTGTTTGAACGGTATAGAATTTATGATCAATGATTGATCGGATAAAGTTTTATATTAATAAAACCCTAATAAGAGATTAGAAACCCTAATCTCAGGATTAGAAACCCTAACGTACCGTTAGAAACCTTAATTGTACGCCGAGAAACCCTAATTTCAAAACCAGGAATTTTAAACCCTAAATTAGGAAGCCCTAATCCTAATTGACAAGCTTATGGGTTCATTAAACCTAAATATGATTAGAAAACTCTAATTATATTCTTGTATGTTAAATTTCTATTTTTTTTTGAAACCCTAATTTTATTTTAGAAAATTTATTTTTTTTTATTAAACCCTAAATTGAAAATTTTGGGAACTAGAAATTTTTTTTAAACCTAAAAGGGTTCAAGCCCTAAACCTTAATGTCCAAACCCTAAACCCTAAGGGTTTCATCAAATCCAAGTTCTAGAAAAATTTGGAAAAAGACCATAATGCCCTTTATGGATATTTTATGTAATAACTTGAAAATCTTGCCCAAATCAAGAGTTGTTCACCAAACATATTGACTTATGTGACACAAATCTCAGCCAATTCAGCTCCAAATGCCAGCACATCAGATCATTTAATGCATCTAGAGATTATTTAAGAAAATTGGAGAGAGAAAATTCATAAAGTTTAGTCATTTTGCAACTTTGCTCTCACCAACCCTCTCTCTCTCACCTAAGCTCCGAAATTATTAAGTTCCTCAGTCCTAAATTCAGTCACAATATCAATCAAAAACATCTTGGAGAGCTTAGATCAAAAATCGGAATCAAAAAGGTATAACCAAATTTCTTAATTTTGATTTTTGATGCTTAAGAAAATTTGGTGTTTTTGTGTTTATTATTAAGTAATAGGATGTTTTTAGTTGTTATATAATGATCCATGATGGATCCATAGCATCAAAGTGGGTGAAAAACGATTTTTCAAAAATCTGTTCTTAAGGAAATATTTCGGTCTGACAAGGAATGTCAGACGTTCTAGATCTTTATGTGTTCATGATTTGTGATGTTTTATTGTTGGAATCAGTAGTCTGGTAGATGTTCTTTAGTCTGTAAGTGGTAGTATAGCTAACTCATGTATAGATTTCATTTTATTCACGGTCAAAGTCGGTTGACCGACGTTGACCGCAAGAAAATCTGGGCAACCCAGAAATTGGAAAATCGAGTCTGACAGTGAGTTCTAATGATCAGATCTGTCAGTATGTTTATTGTTTGATGTTGTTAATTGGTAAGTCTTGTAGCTGGTTATGTGCACTATAGATTAAAGTCCTTATATCTCTTATAAACGCAACAGATCGATCGTGACGAGTGGTCAAAGTAGACCACTCGGTCTGTTTTGATGTTTCTGGAAAACCCAGAAACGGTTAAGAACAACCTTTCTGACATAGTTTGACCGTATAAAATCTGGAGATTTGGATGTTTTTTATCTGATCTGTTGCCTCATATTTGTTCCTTGACATGAGTACTATAAATTGAAGTCATCAAACCACCTGAAACAAGATCAGAACGTGTAAAAATTTGGACGGCATGGATGTCACTCAAACTGCCTGGGTTTCTTAAAAACCCAGATGATGTCTGACAGTAGGTTTAGCCGCTCAGATCTACTTGATTGTGATGTTGTTTGACCGAATTATTGATTTGATATTGTAGTGTTACATTTATACTACAATACCAAACTTTTAGCTAGCCCAGAAACGTATTACACCGAGAATTATGGTCGGTCAAACAAGGCATGTTGATAATTCGGCTGTCAGTGTTCTTGAGCTCAAGAACACCAACAGCGACGCTTTGTGTCGCTAAAGGCCTATAGCGACGGTTTTAATTAATTTTATTTTCAGAATTTCGGAAATTAATAAAAAAATAGAAATAAATTATAAAAATTACCAAAAATAGTTTTAAAAATTATTTTTAATTATGAAAAATAATTTTTGACCAATTGGAATATTTTTCTTTAATATTTATAATTATTTATAATATTAAAGGTATTTAATTTATTTAATTAGTTTATTAAATAAATTAGAGAAAAATGGTTTAATATTATGAAAAATCATTTTAAATAAGAAGAATGTATTTAAAAATATTTTGAGTTATAAAATGTAACTTTTAATATTTTTGGAGAATTTTCATTAATAATTTAATATTAATGATATTAGATTCATTTGATTATTAAATTAAATAAATAAGATAAAAATGATTTAAATGATTTAAAAATCATTTTAATTAAGAATAAAGTGTTAAAAAATATTTTAAATTATAAAATATAATTTTCAATATTTTTAGAGAAATTTCACTAATAAAGTAATATTAATGATATTTGATTTATTTAATTATTATATTAAATAAATGAATTAAAAATGGTTTTATTGATTTAAAAATTATTTAAAAATGAGAAAAATAGTTTAAAAATATTTTAAGTTATAAATTATGACTTTTAATATTTAGATTATAATTTCATTAATATTTATGTATTAATGGTGATGATTTAAAAATGATTTTAATTATTTTAAAAAATCATTTAAGTAGAATATTGATGATTTAAAAATATTTTAAGTTATTAATAATAACTTTAATATTTTGGAATGTATGTTATTAATATTTTTATATTATTAAATATTAATAATGATATGATTATTTGATAATTAAATTATTTAAAAATGATTTAAGTGTTTGAAAAATTATTATAATTTATAATAAGTGTTTATAAATTATTAAAAGCTTCCGAAAAATATTATAAACGATATTTGGCTTATCTAAAATAATATTGAAGCTTAGAGACCAAGTTTAATTGACAATCAATGTGTTAATTGTCGGATAGGGTGACCAGAACACCGAAAATAGACCGAAGTCCAACCAGACTGATATAGTTAGACGTGATAAGTGTTTATATAGGTTATAAACACTAATGTGGCTATGTGGTAATGTGCCTAGGAGAAGTTTGACTGTTAAATACAGTGTTATGTGTTATAAATGTTTGTACTAATTGTGAGACCGACATTGTTGAATATAGGTCTTACGAACGCAGTTAATTTTATTGTGTAGCTGTAATCAACGTGGAAGGCAAGTTTCCTAACTCAACCTTGAGTTATATTTTCTTCAATTATTATAGTGGTTAATTATTGCTAATTACACCACATCCAGGGAAGTTATTGTTGATTATTCGCAGTTAGTGCATGCTTAATAATTCAAATAGAATTACTGATTGAGGAATATACATTCGTAGAATTACTGTTGTTGAATATTCAAATTTGTAGAAGTTAGAATTGACAGTACAGATAATTCCTGTTTATTGTCAAATTATGTTGAGAAATGTCTTAGCTAATTATTCTGGCTAGACAAACATTTGTTATAACATGATAAATTCAAGAAAATAATTCAATTATTATTGGTAAAATCGATGCCAATTATTTCGGCAAGATCGATAAGTAAGTAGAATTTGAAATCACAGTATTTCGTTGTAAAATCAAAATATTGATTCTAAAACTGAGGAGAACAACCTTTTATATAAAGGGAATATTTTGGGTCGTAAATTCGACCTTTGCGCGCGTTTTGACAATTATGCATAATATAGGGTACAAGGAGTTGGCCGGCTCTAAGTACTTGCAGAGGGGTATGATTTAATTGTTATGGTTATCTGATACTCCTGGTATATATCAAAGTAAATCTTTGGTAGATGCCCGAGAAAATAAGTTCAAAGATCTTGTGTGATCACTCAGTATAAACCTGGAAATTATTCCACTTTGTAATTGTGTAGAATTGATTCTTGTAGAACTTTGAAAGCGTTGTACTCTTTCATTATCAAATTATGGTGTTGCATAGAAATGGAGAAGCCTTGTTATTGAATAACAATTTATTCAGCTATTTCAAAGTTCCCCGAACTTTGGTTTCATACTATCAAAATAGATAGGATATTATTGTTGGTTCATATACATTTATTGTATAATCTTAACTTGCGGGGCAAATTTGTTGCTCATCCTTGCTATAAATAAAATTTTTCAGCTAGGGGCGAAGTTGCAGGAGGTGCTGCAAAAGACAAAGGCAAAGGCGTAGTTATAAATTAGTTATATTAAACTGTATTATTTACATTGCTGTATTGTAAACCTTTTTTGTATAACTAAAGGGAATGTTTGTAATATTAAGGTTAGAGAACCTGGGGAATATATTATGAAACTCTGATAAAAACTTATGTAAGATATTATCTATATATTTTATGGGTAGTTAAATTTTATTTATATTGTGGATCGTGAACACCAAACTCGGGAGTCAGGTAACCCGGATTTGGGGGTGTCACAATTCTTATCCAACCCAATTCATTTAATTAGGGTTTTCACTTCTCCATTAAAACACAAATCCTTGCTCATAAACATTTATTTCCTTAACCCAATTAGACTTTCTATAATTAGGTTATAAAATTAATCATTTGAGATGTATAAAAATAAATCTCTTAGAATTAGTAAGTATTCTAAATACCACAATTCTCTTTTCTCATAACCCTTAGGTTATTAAATCCTTCATTCCTAATATAAATAATTAGGGTTACACTAGTTTCTTTTGTTTGTTTATATAATAAACAAAGATAAACCTTCACATAATGTTCATATTCCTTACACACAACTTATTAACCCTTAGGGCCTAATACTCCGTATTAGGATTCCCAAATTATGGTTTAAATTCTCGATACTGAAATTAGGCTTTCTGAACATATCGTTAGAGTTTTCTAACTTAATCACCATATTCATATCATGAATTTAGGGTTTCGGATTCTCGGAACTAAAATTAAAGTTTCTGAGCGTACCGTTAGGGTTTCTAACAATTCGTTAGATTTTTCTAACTTAATCAACATATGATTAACATAACTTTAGGGTTTGCTAAAGTTATAACTTATCTGATCAATCCTTGATCTTAAATCATTATGGTTCACATATGTAACCAAATATATCGACTAATATTCACTTCGATACTTATCCCTGATAATTCTTCAAAAGAATTTTAAATCTACCATGATCTTATACCTCATTACTAGACTATCACTTATAGTCTATCACATAATTCAAGTTTTGTTCAAAACTTTTAAAATTATTGGAATTTCATTACATAACTGCCAATTCCATACACTTATTTCCCGTCTAGGTCCTAATATTAAACCTTAAATCAATCAATTATGATTTTAATAAATTCTCCAAATTCTCGGGTTTGTAACAATATCTCATGGTGTTTATATTTATGGCTTCTTCATCTATTATATTCTATTATCTGGATTGTGGCTTTGCATGATTTGTTAAGAACTAGAATATAGTAAATCATTTTCATCATCATTAATAGTTTTTTTTGGCATTATGGTAATACTGTGAGCGCCTCTACAATTGCCAAAAATGGATAAAAAAAACTAATGAGACAATGTATTCATTTTTTAACTATAACATTGTGTTATGTATGACACGGTGCTATACTACTATGTTTTTGGACATGATGTTACATGAAGATCCAACATAATTATTAATGCTCGTGCTTTTCAATTTCCGCATGTAACATTGATGACCAAAACTAAGACATTCTTCATCTGTTTCCCTTTTCGTTTGGATATTTGAAGTCTGGTGCAAGTAAGCTTGTATGAGACATAAACTCTTTAAAATGCATCAAGTACCTGTGCCGGATATTTGAGGCTTGGTGAGATTTGTGTAATGTCTAAAAGACTTCAAATATGTCACTAACAATCATATCAATATAACAACTCGATGACTTTGTGCATTACATTTTCTAAATATTTGTTAGTACTTTCGAATGAAAGAAGTACCTATTTTTAACCCTATTGGTTACATTATAAATATTTTTATCAATAAATTATATATACACACACACACAACTGTTATATAATATCCTGAGGTTTAATGATCAGATTAATTTTATACTTGAATATGTATTTGTGCACAAATTTTTTATCCAACTCTATGTAACATATGCTACCAAAATTTAATCATCTCACAACAATCTACTATCTTTTTATTATATTTTATTTTATTAATTGTACGTATAAATTTATTATTAACAAAATGAATAATTTTACTGTAACGTGCGAGTTTATATCTAGTTAAACAATAAAAATAAACTATAAAATAATATTATTTTAGTCTTACAGGAGTCCACGTCAACCAACGAAAATGCTCACGTCGGCCCAAGTACTTGTCAGCCTTGTTCATGCAACCAATCAAGGGTTCTTTACACTAATATACAACATTTAGAAAGTAATTACAAAAATAAAACATACACAAAATAATTACAAAAATAAAACATAAGCAATATAACGCGCCTAAAATCACGTATATATGTCAGTTACACATTTTTCCTATTTACAACTAACAGCTCCTAAATTCAAGCAACTGAGATCCAAAATTCAAGCAATTGAGATTCAAGCGACTGAAATCCAAATCTTCTATCACGACACACCTCTGAGATCGGAGAAGACGAAACTTTTTGTCGCGACGGCACGCTAAGATCGCAAAATAGCATACAAAATCAACAACAACTTCAAGTTCAGTAACGAAACACAATCGAACGACAGTGAATGTTGAATACAAAATCATAGCAACTTCAATACAAATCTGAATACTGAGGCATGTGAGATTAAAATTCATATACATATAGTTACATATGTTTACTACGAATTCCTATATTGATTACATTTCTTAAGTTTTTCACACTTAAAATGGTTACTACAAATTCCTATAACGATTGGATGATTCATTGATATATTTTTTTATTATGGTTACTAAATATATATAAATTGGTTACTGATAATTGTGCATTTGTTTGCTAAATAATATTTATTTGATGGCTTTATAATTTTTAAATGAGTTTGGTTACCTTCATGAAACTGTTGGTTACTCTCTAATGTTGTCTTGGTTACTGAATAACATTATAATCTCTAATGTTGTCTTGGTTACTGTCTAATGCTGTCTTGGTTACTGTCTAATGCTGTCTTGGTTACTATGTAACAATATATTGGTTACTGATTAATGCTGATTCGGTTACTGTGTAACATTATAATGGTTACTGATTAATGCTAATTCGGTTACTATGTAACATTATAATGGTTACTGAATATTTCGTTACTGTCTAATATTGTCTTGGTTACTGTGTAACATTGTCTGTCTAATGTTGTTATGTATTATACATTTTATAAAAAGATTTGATCCAGTTGCAATTTGGCAATAACTGTCAAGATTAGAGTGTCGGATTTTGGCATTTTTAGAGCCTAATTTCATTGGAAACGGGTCAACGATCAAAAGTCATTAGCTTTGCTGGTGAACTGCATGGTTTTTTGGTCAAATTGTATCATTTAGGCCTTCAAAATTGCATGTAAAAAATTAGTTTATTTTCTGGTTACTAACATTATGTAATTTGGTTACTATCTAATATTGATTTGGTATACTGACTATTTTGATTGTAAAAATGCATTTGAAAATGTGTTTTATATTATAGTTATTAAATATATATAATTTGGTTGTTGTTTATTATAAATTTGGTTTCTGAATATTGTTTATTTGATTGCTTTATAATTTTTAAATGATTTATATTGATTTTATTATATTGATGGTTACTCATTAAATACATTATTTAACTTTCTGAAACTGCTAGTTACTGTCTGATGTTGTCTTGTTTACTGTGTAACATTGTACTGTCTAATGTTGTCTTAGTTACTGATTAATGCTGATTCGGTTACTCATTAAATGCATTGTTTAACTTCCTAAAACTGCTAGTTACTGTCTGATGTTGTCTTGTTTACTGTGTAACATTGTACTGTTTAATGTTGTCTTGGTTACTGTGTAATATTATAATGGTTACTGAATATTGCTGAGTTGGTTACTGTGTAAAATTATAATGGTTAGTGCATATTATTACTGAACAATGCTGACTTGGTTACTGAAAAATGATGACTTGGTTACTGACTAATGCTGGTTTGGTTACTGTTTAACATTATATTTGGTTACTGACTAATGATGGTTTGATTGTTGTTTAATATTATATTTGTTCAGCTTCCATCGTGCCGTTAGATGACAAAGAAAACTGGGATATGCCAGAGGAAGTAAGAAACATAAGTGTAAAACCACCGAACAAAAGAAGACCAATGGGAAGATCAAGAATAGGGAGGTACAAACATGGGTCTGAAATCAAAATTCAAAACAAATGCTGCAGGTGCCAATAAAAAGGACACAACAGGAAAACATGCAATAATCCACCTATTTTAAGACCAAAAAAGGCCTGATAAATTGTTGTACATTAAGAGTGTAAATACATTAATATATAATTGTTTACTATGAGTAACCATTATCCATGTGGTTGGTAACATTTTTTATTGTGTACAGTAAACAAAATTGATATTGATTAATACTTTGATTTCTGATTATACAAAATAGCTGCTTTATATACATATTTGGTTACCAACTGTACATCTCAAATAATGTAGCAAACACAACTTAAAAGAAACAATAAATAATAACTAAAATACCTCATTGATTGTACAATAATAGTAGTCAAAAACCATTAAATAACAGTAAAACAAATATAATAAATAAGTAACCAAATAGTTACATAACAGTAATCATAATATGTTTTAATGGTAACCAAAACATAAAACAACTTGTGTATCCAGCATCTTGTAATGAAGGTGATATTGTTTGTTTAGGCAATCCAACTATACTAAGACATGTACATTTCACAATTGACATATGTCCTGAAACAAGCTTGTAACTCTGTGGTTACTATCAAAACAATAGTTGGTTACCTTTACATACATATTTGGTTACCAATTGTACATCTCAAACAATGTAGCAAACACAACTTAAAAGAAACAATAAATAATAACTAAAATACCTCATTGATTGTACAATAATAGCAGTCAAAAATAATTAAATAACAGTAAAACAAATATAATAAATAAGTAACCAAATAGTTACATAACAGTAACCATAATATGTTTTAATGGTAACCAAAATATAAAATAACTTGTGTATCCAGCATCCTGTAATGAATGTGATATTATTTGTTTAGGCAACCCAATTATACTATGATATGTACACTTCACATTTGATATATGTCCTGAAATAAGCTTGTAATTCTGTGGTTACTATCAAAACAATAGTTGGTTACCTTTATATACATATTTAGTTACCAACTGTACATCTCAAACAATGTAGCAAATACAACTTAAAAGAAACAACAAATAATAACTAAAACACATATGATAATAATACATCCACAAACTAATGATGCCTTAAACTTCTCCAACTGACTTGAGTTCAATTTTTTGGTAATAATGTTGGAGACTTCCATGTAACCAATATATAACTTTTCCAATAAATAGGACTTCAATTTTTACTAACAAACTTGTAGATAAATAGGACACTCACACATGTACATTTTAACAATTGATGTTTGTCCTGATACAAGCTTGTAACTATCTGGTTACTAATAACAATAACCATAATGTAACATAATAAAACAGTAACCACATAATTATATGATTGTAATCAGAACAGGTTTTAATGGTAACCAAAACAGAAACATCATGTAATGAAACCCAGTTTAGACAATCCATGTATACTAAATAATTACATATTAACCAGAATAAAAAATAAAAGTATCTGAAATTCCACATTAAGGACACAATAATAGTAGCCAAACCATAAGTAACAGTAACCAAAACATAATTAAGAAGTAACCAAATAGTTATATGAAAGTAACCAGAACATGTTTTAATGGTAACCAAAACAGAAACAACTTGTATGTCCAACCAAGTTTACAAAAATAATACATCAATGTATACTAAGCAAATACATGGTTTATTATGACTTGGGTTTATTATTTACAAAAATAAAACATCCACAAACTAATGATGCCTTAAACTTCTCCAATTGACTTGGGTTCAATTTCTTGGTAATAATGCTGGAGACTTCCATGTCACACCAATATATAATTTTTCCAGTGAATTTTATGTTGCATTCCTCATAGTAAAGATCCCATAACTGCAAATAAACAAAATCAGATTTACACAGTCATTAGTAATCAGATATAAACAACATGTAGTACATACCATTTTATGCAGTAAATAAATAGTTATATATAATATTAACCAAAACATAATTTAAAGGTCACCAAAACAAAAACATGTATACCAAAAAATATACTAAAGAAGTAACCAAACAGTTATATGATAGTAACCAAACCATGTTTTAATGGTAACCAACACATAAACAACATGTATACCAAACTTAGCTTATTCAACCAATGTATATTAAACAAATACATTGGAACCAAAACAACATATAAAAGTAACCAAAATCCCAATTGAGGAAAAAAAATGGTATCCAAATCATAAGCCAGCAAAAAAAATATACTAATGAAGTAACCAAACAGTTATATGTTAGTAACCAAAACATATATTAATGGTAACCAATACATAAACAACATATAGACCAAACACAGTTTAGTCAACCCATATATACTAAGCAAATACATGGTAACCAGAACAACAAAAAACCAAAATTCCAACTCAAGAAAACAAAAATAGAATCCAAATCAGAAATTAACAATAACCAAAAACATACTAAAGAAGTAACCAAATATTTATATGATAGTAACCAAAATATGTTTTAATGGTAACCAATACATAAACAACATGTACACCAAAACTAGTTTAGTCAAGTACTATGTATACTAAGCAAATACATGGTAACCATAACAACATAAAAAAGTAACCAAAATACCAAATCAAGGTAACAAAAATAGTATCCGAATCACAAGCTAACAATAACCAAAACATAATGCAGAAGTAACCAAACAGTTATATGATAGTAACAATAACAAAATTTAAATTAGCAAACCTTTAAAAAAATTTGGGTTGGAAATATCTTCTCACCATGAACTTGAGCTTCTGTCTTAACTACAGGAACATCAAAATCAGAATCCAACTGCACAAACGCAAATAAATTTCTTCAAGTTCTTAATAGAATCACCCTTTGTGATTCTTTTCTTCTTTTCATCCTTCTTCATTGTATCAACCATTCTATACAAAACATAAAAATAACAAAAATCCAAACAATCAATACCCCATTCTGTTAGAAAAATAGTGTATATGTATGATCATATTGACAATTAATTAGTAGAATAAAAATTAACAGAAATTAGAAGCATACCTTAGAGAGAAACCAAAATCCTTTCAGTTGTGAGAGAGTTGGAGAGAGAAAAATACGTATTAGCCTGAAAACATAGCCTGAAAGTCACTTATTCAATTTTCTGTCGGAGTTGAGAGACTGTGGTGTTGCGGCGGCGGCGACGGCGAAAGAGGACGACGACGAGTGGCTTCGAGAGGAGAGAGAGAAGTAGTAAGGGAGAAGAGAGAGAAATAGTAAGGGCGTAGAGAGAGAGACCGAAGGAAGATGGAAACTAATTTGTTATGTCAGTCCATTAATATTAATCCCTTAATTTAAGGACTCAATATTAATCCCTTAATTTAAGGACTCTTTAATTGTATTAGTATTGTAAATATATATGATGAAGTGTCATATTTTTGTAATTATTTTATGAATGTATGATTTTTGTAATTACTTTTAAAAATGTACTATAATATGTAATTGTTCCATCAATCAATATGCTTCATTTTGGGGTGTCCATAATTATTTTCACTCCGACCTCTATAATTTACAAAAATAATATTCTCTATTCTAAAATATAAAATTAAATTTAACGATTTAAAGTTAATTTAAAATGCTTTTAAATTCAAAATTATAAGTGTTCGACAATTATATATAATCTATACTCATTCGTTTTTTAAATAAAATTTATAAGCATTCTAATAATGATAGTAAAATAATTGAAATTCAAAAAAAGATAATATTGTTTAGTTTAGGCCTGTTTTTTCTTTCAAAAATATGGCTTTGAACTTTATCCAATCTAAGTAGCCAAAAATAAACTAAAATGATTCTAGTTAATTTGGGTCGACCCTACAGTTTATAATCTATATTGTCAGGTCTATTTCAAATCATGAATTTTAAAATTATATATATATATATATATATATATATATATATAAATGATATCAAAAGATAATATTGTTTTTAATATAAATATAGGATTATTACCAAATTTTTTTAAAGTCAATTTTGAGATATTTTTAAATATAAAATTAACATAAATTATCTTAATTTGAGTTAACATAATAGAATAGTGTTTATTATCTCAAAAGTATTACCCAAATTAAAATATATTATTAATATTTTTTAATAAATTATCTCAATTTTAACTTTACAATGATCTATTTTATTTTTGTTTTTGATTTTCTTTATTTTGCTTCTTTTTTTTAATACGAAATATTATTTTTTCTTAACAAACTTTATTATTATTGAGATTTGAGACTTCAGAAAGGGCCCAATAAAAATAGAGAGGAATGCACAAGGACAAGTTGTAACTGAACTTTCAATCATTTCTTTAGACCACACTATTCGGCGCGCCAAACCTTTCACAAGAACTCTCTGAAAAACTTGGAAACCATAATGCCTGCATGGGACTTGCTCAGCCTCTTTCTCCCTCCGCCTTCCACTCCTTCAAATCCTTAATTCACCAAAATCTCTATCCCCAAGCCCTAAAAGTTTCTCTCTCTCTCCAAAACCCACACCTCACAGACACAACCTATGCCCTCTTCATCAAATCAGGCTCCGTTCTCGACCCATTTCTCTCCTCTACTCTCATCACTCACTTCTCACTCGCCGGCGACTTCTCACGCTCCACCCACTTCCTCGGTGACACCCACCGCCCCGATACTGTCGTCTACAATTCTCTAATTTCCGGGTATGGCCGATATAGCCAACCCGGACCCGCTTTCGAGCTCTTCAATAAGTTCAGAAAATTAGGACTTTATCCCGATGTTTATACTCCAAGTTCTCTCCTTAGTTCTTGTGAGAATTTGGAACAAAATGAAATTGTTCATTGTGTTTTTCTCAAAATGGGGTTTGTTTCTAGTGTGTTTTTGGTTAGTGGACTTGTTGAAAAGTATTCGAAATTGGGGTTTGTTGGCAATGCTGAGAAATGTTTTGAGGAATGTTTGGTGTTGGATTCTGTGGTCTGGACTGCTATGATTAATGGGTTTGTTTGGAATGGGGTATTTGAGAAGGCAAGGGAAATATTTGTCGAAATGAGGTGTTTGGGTTTGGTACTGAATGAGTTTAGCTTGACTAGTGTGCTTGGTGCATTGTTTCATGTCAAAGAAGGTGAACAGATTCATGGATTTGGTGTAAGGATGGGATTTTTGTGTGGGTGTTCAAGTCATCTCAATAATGCACTTATAAACATGTACACTAAGTGTGGATATAAATCTTATGCGGTGAAAGTGTTTGATGAAATTCCTAAACCAGATGTTGTCTCTTGGGCGGGGAGGATTTGTGCAGCTTATGATGGTGCAGATGCTTTTGAAATGCTTAAAGTTTGTGTTTCTAAAGGTTTAGAAATAAATGAGTATACTATGATTAATACTTTGTCTGCCATTGAAGTCCCAAAGATGTTAGAATCGGGGAAACAAATTCAAGCGCTTTGTTACAAGGAAGGGTATTTGTTTGATACATCTGTTTGTGGTGCGTTGATTTCCATGTATGGGAAAAGTGCACAAATGGGTGATGCCAGGCAAGTGTTTGATGAAATAATTTTTCGAGACTCTGTTTCTTGGAATTCTTTAATCACTGGGTATTCAGAGAATGGACTTGCATATCAAGCTATTGCAGTGTTTTCTCAAATGCGGGAATTTTCAATACAAATTAATAAATATACTCTGGCTAGCATTCTTGAAGCAGCGTCTCATTCAAATTCTCCTAAGCAGGCAATGCAAATCCATTCCTTTATAATCAAACTCGGGTTCATCTCTGATGAATCCATGCAGACATGTTTAATAACAGCATATGGAAAATGCAACGGGATTAATGAGTCAAAGAGTTTGTTTACTGATATTGATCCAGTTGATGTTGTACATCATAATGCAATGGCAGGTACATGTGCTCATGTCGGCTCCCATGTTGATGTCCTGAATTTGTTCCAAACGAGATGGAACTTGTCCCTGGAAGTTGATTATGTAACTTTTACCATGCTTTTTAAAGCTTGCGGAGTTTTAACAAATTTAGATTATGGAAAGGCTATCCATTCTTTAGCTCTGAAATCTGGACTCGATACGGATGTATTCATTGAGAGTTCTGTTATAGATGTTTACTGCAAGTGTGGAAGTATAGGTGACGCGGAGAAGGCTTTTAAGGATGCAGCTAGACACAATTTAGCAGCTTGGAATGCAATGATGATGGGATATGGTCAATGTGGTAGATATCATGAAGTTTACAGTTTATTATGCAGAATGCCTGAATTTGGGGTGAGACCTGATGAGATAAGTTACCTTGGAGTTCTTAGTTCGTGTTGTCATGCAGGGCTAGTGAATGAAGCACAATATCACTTGAATTCTATGTTTGATCTTCATGGAGTGACCCCATGTTTAGAACACTATGCCTGTGTGGTTGATGTGTTAGGTCGAGTTGGACACCTTGAAGAAGCAAAGAGGACTATTGATCAAATGTGTATTTCCCCTGATGCTTGTATATGGCAGATTCTTTTATCAGCATGCAATGTACATGGCAACATTGATCTTGGAAAAGTTGCGGCACAAAAACTTCTTGAGCTGCAGCCTGAAAATGACTCAGCTTTCATTCTTCTCTCCAATCTCTATGCTTCTGCTGGTATGTGGAATGCTGTTGGAGAACTGAGAAGAGAAATGAAAGAAAAAACAGTTTGCAAGGAACCTGGTTCTAGTTGGACTCAAGTTAGAGGAGCCATCCATTACTTTTTTGCTGATGATGCATCTCATCCTGAGAGTAGTGAAGTTTATATGAAGCTGCAAACTTTGATGAAGCAGATTATTGAATTGCCTGATGCAGAGCAAGATGGTTTTCTTGCGTGGATTTGTAGACTATGAATTATAAATTCTTCTTATACTACTTGCAATCAAGAACCTGAGCCTTCCAACAAGGCCAAGGCCAAGGCCGAGAATTTTACGCGGGGTGGGGGGCGGTGAAGGGCCGGTTTCAAGTTTGATGGAGTATGGAATTGAATCAAAATGCAATGTGTTGGATGATGCTACAAGGGTACTAAAGGCCAAAATGCATCAAGGAATATGCAAAGCAGCAGATAATAGGGGAGGCATAGGTATGATAAACTGAACTATATTGTCTCCATTTATAAAGGAATCTACCAACCTCGCTTTACGTTACCTTAAGAGCAAATTCAAGCTTCTTCAGTATTCCTTCGGTCAAGGAGATGCCTGAACAAGATAGATACTGAAAGCCTTCTGCTTGAGGAATTCAAATTATAAAAACAGGTGATTAGTTGATCAGATGTCTTTATGCAACCTCAAACGAGCATAAGCTCCCTTTCTAATCGGTGAGATGAACTTTCAGGATAAATTTGATTCAGGTCAGAACAGTTTTTATATGTCGGCTAAAATCTGATTGAGGTCAGAACAGTTTTAGCAGTTTTTATATGTTAGCTGTTTCGTAAGTTTATAATCAGTGAACGCAACAGTCCAATGTAAACTCGTTTCATGTAGTTCTTGCAAAAGATTAGCAGCAAATTGTTAAACGAAGTAATAATGGGTTTATCAGTCGCTCTGTGAGTTCATGTTACAGTTTAACATAGACGCAAACATTTGGTAGCTGGATTCATTGTTATATTGATTACTAATTTAGATGTAGTAGTAGAACATGAAACTTTGCAAAGCTAAGGGGAAATATTAACACACTTGGACTTGAGTACCCATGTCATGAGAAAATTTTCCTTCCATCTTCGATTTCAACCCAATGTAGTAGTTTACAAACGAAAGAAAGTATTTTTATTTCATTGAAGTTGCTTATTACAATAACTCGAAAGTTTTTGATTGAATTATGATCCCAAGAAGAAAAATGATCGTTGCGCTATGCAAAGAAGGAATGAAGGATACTTTAGAGTTTACTTTTACATCATTTTCAGCACAAGAATATGACACTTGTGCAAGTGATATTCTTGACATATATATTATGTGATGGTTTGATATACGAGTTAATTTTGTGTATTTTGACATGTAAATTGGCTATGTTTGTGACAATTGGGTTAGGGTATCATGCTGTAGATTTTTGTTTAAATAGTGTAGAGTCTGGTGGTATTTGCGCGTGCCTATATCTGATTGCGTTTTTTGAGCACATGTGTATATTTTAGTTAAGTGGTAATTTCTATTCACATATTTTATGTTGCAAATTAAATTTGATTTGGAAGTTGCAATGCAACGTCTTCTATGTTTTCTACTTCTTTTCACCTTCCTTTTCTATTGGTACTTGAATATTATGTGAAAATAATATTCCCTTTTCAGGAGTATATTTTAGATATGTTAGGATTCTATAGACAACTTTCCTGTGACAACCCCGTGGATCATGCGTATATTGACTTACTACTCCCACATCATAGAAAATATCATGTTTAGTGTGGGAGAGATAAATTAGTCTTCCCACTATCCGTTGATATCTCTCCTTATCAACAGTGGGTCCTATGCCACCTGTAAAATGATTAACCTCAATGGGAAAGTCACCTGGTTTGCATCTTAACATGCCTGTCTCTGTCAAAAGATCAAGTACATATTTTCGTTGGGACAAGAAGATGCCACTAGAAGATCTTGCAACTTCTATGCCAAAAAAATATTTTAAGGTGCCAAGGTCCTTGATTTCAGATTCATTGGCAAGTTTTGCCTTGAAATTAATTAGCTCTTCTTCATTATTTCTAGTAACTACAATGCTATCGTTATAGATAATGAGAATGGTAATCTTTCCATTTCCACGTTTGACGAACATAGTTTGATCCGTCCGGATTCGCTTGTACCCAAATCTCATCAAGACTTTATAAAACATGTCAAATCATGCTCTATGGGACTGTTTCAACCCATATAGAGCTTTTCGTAACTTACCTTTCCATTAGTTGATGATGAGGTAAAGCCCGGAGGGACTTCCATGTATACTTCCTCTTTAAGATTCCTATAAAAAAATGCATTCTTCACAACAAGTTATTGGAGGTTCTACCCAAAGTTTGTTGCACAAGATATAATGGTATGGACCTAATTCATTTTTGCCATTGGAGCGAATGTCCCCTCATAATCAATTTTATGAGTTTGAATGTATTCTTTTACAACTAGTCTGGCTTTAAGTCTCTCAATCGACCCATTAGACTTTTTCTTTACTGTATACGCCCATTTGCACCCAACCGGTTTCTTCCCATGGGGATGAGGAACTAACTCTCATGTCTCATTTTTTCTCAAGGCATTCATTTTCTCTATCATAGCTTTCTTCCATTTTTCATCTTGGCTTGCTTCCTTCCACCCCTAAGGAACATAAATAGAGGACAATAAGGAAACAAAGGCACAATAAAGAGGTAGATAAATTATCATAAGAGACAAAGTTAGAAATAGGATGATCTAACTTCTTTCCTAAGGGAAATAGGAAGATTTATATCAAAAATTTTAGTAGGGATATTTGAGTTATTACATTAGAATCTGTTGGGAGATTGCATATTTAAAATTTGATGTTGAAAGTTAATAGTCATGATTATATGTAAAGTCCTTCAAAGGAACACATGTACAAGGACTTAGTGATAGATCAAATTTGTTAGGTTGATCTGAACTTTAATGCTTATCATTCTGCAAATGAATGTATAGAAGAAGAGCTCAAAGCTGTTAGGTTGATCTATATCTTGAAATGTAATAGATAGGCTTCAACTGAATCGTAGTCTATCAAGATGATCAAGAGATTGCAGAAGACAAGGCAGAATCATAGAGCGTTGAGGATTGTAGTGTATCTACTTTGAAGGGCCTCTCCGAAATCGTAGAGTAGTCTTATTGCTTGCCGAGCCAAGTCAGAGTTCGTAGAGTGCTCTCGGAAGCGTAGAGTCTGCAAGTCAAGCAAGTGAAGATCGTAGTGTACCAGCACTTAAGAGAAATCGTAGTGTTCTCATCTATCAGCATCAGACCAAGTACCAAGATGGCACGACACCACGATCAGAATTGTAGAGCTTCATATGTCCGTGTCAGAAGCATCGAGCCTCGTCTACTTGTTTAAAGATTAATCACAATAAATAAAGAATGAGCTATAGACTTTGAAGACCTCGGGAGTCCCAATGACACAACAGTCATTCTTAGTATATAACAAAGAAACGTATTGAAGAAGCTAAGGAAAGTACTATGGGTCAGTAGAAAACACCTTTTCAGGTGTTAGGTAAGATAGCAGTCTGCTGTGTCAGTGGGCCTGTCTGCTAGTCAGAAGTTATGTAGAAAGTCTCCATCAAAGCTCAGAAATGTCAAATGCATTTAATGTTTCAACGGATGTCTTCAACGGAAACATTTTCAAAGGCATGATATATACAAAACATCAGCAGATGAAAGAATGAAGTAAGCACTGAACAAAAAGCTGAAGAACACTCAACGATTAAACTCTACGATCTGAAAAAGAGAAAGCTTGCTCAGCTACTCAGTTCTTTTGAACAAGAGCTTAACGACAACTGAGTAGCACCATTCAAGAACTCATCAACAACTATCAAGTGAAGAAAGAAGTTCCAAGTCAGAAGGACTTGAAGAGTTCTAAGTGAACTGTGAAGAACCAAGTCTGCTGGACTTGAAGAGTTCAAAAGTGAACTGAGAAGTGCCAAGATTGCTGGTCTTGAAGGAATCTGTGAGATTCAGAAAGTGTAAAGATATCCTTAGTGGATTTCCTGCTCGAGGAGTAGAAGAGTGGACTAGGAGCTTTAAGTGCTCTGAACAACTTAAAATTGTTGTGTCTCTTACACTCTTGCTATAACTGCTATAACTGCCTCACTCTCATTAACTCACTATATCTTAAAGGAAGAACAAACAAATCTTAATTCCGCTGTGTTTGAACCATTATCAAAACTAACAAAGAATTTTAAAGAAGAAGTTAAAATATCTATTCAACCGCCCCTTCTAGATAACTATTGTGCCTCCGGGAACTAACAATTGGTATCAAAGCAGGTTCTATCAAACAGCCTACAAAGCTTAAGTAGATCCAATGGCACATCTGATAAGCGAATCAAAGACTGGAGGAGGCAGCAAGCCACCTATGTGCAACAAAGATAAATTCGCCAACTGGAAAGTTCGTATGCAAGCCTACATGGAATCAATAGATGAAGATCTATTTGAAACTGTTCAAAATGTACCCTACATTCCTACCAAGCTTGCTTCTACTGTAGACGATCCAAACAGAATCCAGATAATGGTCAAAGAAGAATGGACTGATAACGAAAAGAAAGCTGTCCAACTCGACAAAAAGGCCAAGAATATCTTGTTTCAATCGTTAGAAGACGATCTGTTTGAAAATGTGGTAAACAACAAAACATCAAAGGAAGTGTGGGAGGCATTACTCATCATGCATGAAGGAACAGAAGAAGTCAGAGAAAACAAGCAATCTCTCCTAACTCAAAAATATGAAATGTTTACACACGTTCAAGGAGAAAATGTCACTTCCACCTACGAAAGATTCAATGTACTGTTCAACTCTCTCTGAGCCTATGGAAAGATCTATCCAAATAAAGATCTAATCATAAAGTTCATGAGAGCTTTACCTAGCAAGTGGGATGCCAAAACCATTACCATCAGAGAGTCAAAGAATCTCCATGAAATGACTGTTCAATAGTTATATGGAAACCTTCTCACATACGAACTAGAGCTGACTCAACGAGCAGAAACTCTATTCGAAGGAAGAAAGAAAGATAAAGGAGTTGCCCTAAAAGCAACAGACAACACTTCCAAAGCTAACACTGAGAATGTCTCTGACTATGATGAAGATGATGATGAGGACTTTGCAATGTTGGTAAAAAGACTCAGAAGGTTCATGCGTCAAGGCAAAAGCAGCAAACCTAAGAAGTTCAACAACTACAACAACCGGGAACAAATAAATGACTTATGCTACAATTGCAAAAAGCCTGGCCATTTCATTGCAAATTGCAACAAGCCTCTTCGAGAAGAACTCAAGAAAAGCTCAAATTCAAAGTAAGAATTCAAAGGCAACAAGAGGCTTCAGAAGAAAGAAAAAGGTCTTGTGGCCGGAGGATCGTGGAGTGACTCAGACAACGACTCAACTCCTGAATCTGGAGATGATGAAGATTATCAAATGGAAAATCTTTGTCTGATGGCCAAACATGTAAAGGATAACAAGAGCTCAGACATACTTGAAGTAAGTATAGATGAGGTATTTAACTTTAACTCTCCTGATGTAGACATTGATGATTTAAGAACTGCTCTACATGGCATAACATCTGATCTGCATCAATACATGAAATGGTTCAGAGTTCTGTCTAAAGATTATTCTCTTTTTAAAAAGAGAAAGAGAAAGTTCAAGAAGAACTGGAAACAGCTCTTCTAAGTACTAACTCTCTCTCCAAATTAGAAGCTGAGAATAAATTTTTAAAACAGACCAATGAAGTTAATGCACAAAGAGAGTTAAGTCTGACCTCTAAAATTGAGGAACTGGAAAGGACAATCTCTACATGGAATAAATCCTCTTCTTCTATGGACTCCCTGATCTCCAGTCAAAGAAGTGCATCTGACAGAACAAGTTTAGGTTTTGGGGAACCCACCTCAAAACCATATGTGAAAAAGATAAAAGAAACTAGCTCTAGTAATGTTTCAAGTAGAAGCATTACATTTGTGAAATCCTCATAGAAGGAAGAACCAGTCCAACCCTTCTCTTCAGACCCAACCTATATTCCAAGGAATAAAGGATCTCATACTGGCTTAGGTTTCAGAAGAGAGAAGAGTAACTCAATCTCTACTCGTAGAGTCAAGTAAAATTTACTCCACAAACCAACTAGGAAGGAACAATAGAATTAAGCCTCACTCTTCACGAATTATTAAACATAAGGACACATGGAAAAAAGAAAATAAGTATAAAGGAAGGACTGCTGGAAAACCACATAAGTCAAAATGGAGGAAGAATCCACACACATACACATAAACATGCATCATATTAGATGCTTTGTATGTAATAAGTCTGGTCATAAGGCTGCAATATGCTACCATAACCCTATGCATGTGAAATCCAAAGTTAAGCAAATTTGGGTTCCCAAGGGTACTAACAAAGTAGGACCCATGCAAGTATGCGTACCAAAATGAGAGTTCTATCTTACCACAATCCACAGGAACCAAGCTCCACGATCACAACCTAGTATCTGGATAGTGGATGCTCAAGGCACATAACAGGGAACAAAGCGCTTCTGTCTAACTTCGTAGAAAATGAGGGTCCAGCAGTCATCTTCGGAGATAATGGCTCTGGCAAGACAAGAGGATATGGCTCAGCTGGGAATGGAGCAGTGTCCTTCAGTAAAGTGGCTTATGTGGAAGGTTTACAACACAATCTTCTAAGCATAAGCCAACTCTGTGACAAGGGTCATCAAGTCATTTTCCTCAACAATCAATGTCTAGTCAGAGATCTGAAGACATACTCTATAAAACTGACTGGAACAGGAGAAGGCAATGTCTATACTGTCAATCTTGATCAACTAAGCTCGGACGAGACGGTATGCTTCCTGGCTAAAGCATCTGAAGAAATGATGTGACGCCCCCCAAAATAGGTATACATCACCCATCTTGAGTCACCAAATACATGGTACAAAATTCAAATACAACTTAATAATACAACTGTCGTGTGACATACGACAAAACATAAACTTAGAGTTTTAATACGAATATTGTCTTCTAGACAGTATTCAACTCAAATGGAGTCCTCAATACATTTATTATCACACTATTTCATAGAATAATGAGGACTACTAATGCTATCATCTGGACCGTCACTCCGTTCCCCTACTAGTCCCGACTACTTTCTCATTTTTTGAAGAGGACAATAAAAGTAAAAGGGTGAGCTCAACTAGCCCAGTAAGAAATATTATGACTAAGATAAAGCATACTAATTTATCATTAGCCTTCAACAGTGTTAAACTGATAAAATATAACAAACATCAAGTTTAACTATAGCGGAACAAGCAATCCATTAGAAGAGTCAAGTAGAGTATAAAATCTAATATCTTCTACGATTTAAAAGGTTTTTCATCACTTTTATCGCTGAGACTCATCTTAATAAATAATCCACATCATCGAATCACCCCTGCACTACGATCAAGGATATTCTTTAGTATCACGACCACAAATTATCCATGCACTACGGGCCAAGGATATTCGTGTATTCATCAATGGTCATGATCATGCCAACAACTGTCCATCAATGCACTACGGGCCAATGAGAACTTTTACCACATCATTTATAACATTACGGTCATGATTATACCGAATAATCTCTGGTCATAATCATACCAAGTCCATCTATGCACTACAGGCCACAGATAACTTTCAACATAATATAAACATGAGGATGATGACAATGATATAAGAATTCAATAAAACAAGTTCAAGGATAAATTTTTAAAGATTTATAATTTAATTTATCCATAAATCAATAACGTTCAAATTGTCAATATGATACTGCTTTGTGGAGTAAAATTCAAAAATAATATTGTACCAAAAATAATTTGGACCGAAAACGAATCAATTTTTATCATGAATAGTACCCCGGGTGAATAGTACTCAAGTGAATAGTACCCCACGAATAGTACTTCGGGAATAGTAACCCCGTGAATAGTACTCTGGTATGAAAAAGTTAAAACTTATCAAGAATGCTCAGAATAATATTTTCATGAAAAGATACTGGATGAAGCGTAAATATAAAGGATATTCTACTAATTTTATGGAGTACAGAAGCCAAAATTTTAACAAAACGAGTATAGAATTCGAAATCTGAAACGAAATAATATTACTTACATACTACGGAGTATGGAAGAACATATTATTTCAAGTGAATATTGAACAAAAATAATATCCCTTACCTTGAAAAGATGAGTATTCCAACTAGTATAGCGGGGATATTCTTGAAGAAAACTTTCACCGTTTTCTACGCTTAAAGCTTTCTAAAACTCTAAAGAAATACGCTCAATATTATAGAGGAAGAATTCTCTGATTCTGGTGTGATTTTCAATTCTAACTTAAGCGCCTATTTATAGGAAAATATTAGAACGCCATAGGAGACTAAATAATAAATTATTATTATTATTATTATTATTATTATTATTATTTTTAAAATCAACTCTACACATGCCCAAAGACCAGCACATCAACTTGGAACAAAAATTTGCAGCCCACATGTTTTTAACAAAAGTGAGTACCACCCATAATTTTAATAAAAATATTTATTTTCCGAAACTTCAACAATTCATAATAAATAGCCCTTTTATCAAAAAAATTGGAATTTTATGTCCATTTCACACGAAATCGAATTTTCTACAACTTTGTAGCTTTAAGTTTTTCCAAATTCCAAACAGAAAATATCCGAAATTCACAAACGGACGATTTTTAACACCTCTTAAAATTCATAACAAATCATACGCTAATTTTTAATGGTTCAAAATTTGTGGACATATACTCAACTTATATATGTATAACATATTCAAAAATCACAACGATCCAACGGTCGGATCAAAATTATAACTCACGCAATAGAACTATAAGAACACCGATTTGATTTTTTAATACCTCTAATCCGACAAAATATTGATAAAACACCTCAACATTAATTCTTTCAATTATAACCACATAAAATAAATATTTTCCTATCTATCATTTATGTCCACATAAATAAATATTTCCTTATCATATAAATCAATAATTAATTATTCACAAATAATATTACAGAATCACAATAATGACAACCAGGCCATTCCCAGGAAAGAGGGGGCTTTCCAATAAGGATTTCTCCTTACTGGTGCGCAATTAGATGACCAAACCTCTCATTGACAGAACTTTCTAGATATTGCCAATAATGCTATCTAATAATATTATTCAAATAATATGAATTATTAATCTGATAATGGAAAATACTGTGCAATGACAATTATTGAAACAACAATAATATAAAATATCAACGCATCAATTATTGAATCAATAAAATAAAATATTGAACAGTAATTACTGTAACAATTATTGGGTAGTGCCTTCTTACGTAAGAATCAATAATTCAAAAATACTGCACAATACCGTGTGCTACTGTGCAACAACGCGTATTATTGTATTTTAACCACCAGGTATTCCAACAGTGTTAACGGTAACAACTACGCCGTTATTTATAAAAACTCAAACTTGTCGTTTTCTTCATCCGACAGTTATTCTGTTATGGGGGCCACAAATGATTGTGCCGTCATACTAATATTCCCTGTTAAAACGAATATTCCCGGACCAATCGAATATTATATAACAACTTGCGTACTTTGCAAAATTTATAAATATTACCCACAACTATAACATTATAACAAATTCACTCCATAATATTCAAAAATGATATTTATTGAAAATTCATCTTTATTCAAAAAGTTGGGGTCTTACAAATGAGCTGGTTATGGCATAGAAGATTGTCTCATCTCAACTTCAAAAGCATGTCTAAACTGGCCTCCAAGGATCTAGTAGCAGGCTTACCCAAGTTTAACTTTGTCAAAGAAAGTCCATGTAATGCCTGTCAGCTTGGAAAGCCGACTAGAAACTCATTTAAGAGCAAAACTGTCAACTCAATTGACAAACCTCTGCAGCTACTTCACATGGATCTTTTTGGGCCAATTCCAATAAGCCTTGGAGGGAAGAGATAGTCACTGGTCGTAGTAGATGACTACACCAAATTCACTTGGGTGTTCTTTCTAAACTCAAAAGATGAAACTAGCTCCCAACTAATTAAAATGTTCAGACTAGTGATGAATGAGAAAAGGGAGAAAATCAAGGCGATAAGAAGTGATCATGGCAAAGAATTCAACTTCTCTGAGATGGACCAGTTCTGCACAGACAATGGCATTAGTTACAACTTCTCAGCTCCACGAACCTCTCAGCAAAACGGAGTAGCTGAGAGAAAGAACAGAACGTTGATAGAGGCTGGAAGAACTCTACTAGCAGTAAACCATCTGCCTGAATACTCCTGGACAGAAGCTGTCAACACTGCATGCTACACTCAGAACAGATCTCTTGTACACTCTACGTTAAAAAAGACTCCCTACGAACTGTGGAGAGGAAGAAAGCCAAGTGTCAGCTACTTTTATGTGTTTGGTTGTGCATGCTATATACTCAACAATGGAAAACAGTATTTGACAAAGTTCCAACCCAAGTCTGACGAAGGAATCTTTCTAGGATATGCCACAGATACTAAAGCTTATAGAGTGTTCAACAAGAAGACACTAAGTGTTGAAGTCTCAATTCACATCATCTTTTTGATAAAACAGACTTGGACAAAACAAAGTCTCAATTCCATTTCTGAATGGTGAGCTTCAAGAAGAAGTATATGTGGAACAACCTCCAGGTTTCATCAATCCAACTCTCTCTAATTATGTCTATAGATTAGACAAAGCTTTATATGGTCTTAAACAAGCACCTAGAGCATGGTATGAAACATTAACTAACTTTCTTATTGAAAATGGGTTCACTAGAGGTAGAGTAGACACCACATTATTTCTTAGAAAGCATAAAGACATAATCTTATTAGTTCAAATATATGTTGATGACATTATCTTTGGCTCTACGGATGAAAAATTATGTAAGAGATTTGCCAAGCTTATGCAGAGCAAGTTTGAAATTAGGATGATGGGTGAGCTGAATTTCTTTCTTGGACTGCAAGTAAATCATACTGATGAAGGAATCTTCATAAACCAAGCCAAATACATTAAAGACTTACTTAAAAAGTATGGCATAGAATCAACCTCTCCCATAAAAACCCCAATTGCTCCAACAACCAAGCTTGACAAAGATGAAAAGGGTAAAAGTATTGATATAACTCAATACAGAGGTATGATAGGCTCTCTTCTATATCTAACTGCCAGTAGACCAGACATAATGTTTGCAACATGTATATGTGCTAAATTTCAAGCTAATCCTAAGGAATCACACTTAACTGCTGTAAAAAGGATTTTTAGGTACCTCAAAGGTACACCTCACTTGGGGCTTTGGTATCCCAAGGAGTCCTCTTTTGAACCGACATGATATACAGATGCTGATTTTACAGGCTGCAAAATAGACAGAAAAAGTACTAGTGGCACCTGTCAGCTGCTGGGAAACAAACTTGTGTCCTGGTTTAGCAAGAAACAAAACTCATTATCTACATCAACAACAGAAGCTGAATATATTGCTACTGGCAGCTATTGTGCTCAAATCTTGTGGATGAAAAATCAACTGGCAGATTATGGATTTGATTTTAAATATATACCTGTTTATTGTGATAACACTAGTGCCATAGCAATAACACACAATCCTGTCATGCGTTCTAGGACTAAGCATATAAAAATAAGATATCATTTTATTAGGGATCATGTTCAAAATGGAACCATATCTCTACAATACATCCCTACTGAAAATCAACTTGCTGATGTCTTTACAAAGCCTCTAGATGAATCCAGATTTAATAAATTAATAAGTGGGCTAGGCATGCTAAATCTACAACCATAAAATCTATACTCTAGTCTGTGCTAACCATGCAGATATAAAGGCTATGTTCAAAATCATAGACATGACCAAAGAAAGTCCACGATCGTAGAGTTGCAATGTCATGAAAAACCACGATCGTAGAGTCTCATCAACATGACAAAGAAGTATCATGTGATGACAAAATTTCAAACAAATCCAAGCAATCTCTCTGTCAAGCGCCTCAGGGACAAACCTAATCCTTAGTTCATTCTAAGAGGTTGGCCCTTCTTGAGCTACCTTAAATCGAAAGAAATGCTAAGTCAAAAGATCATCACAAGGAACAGAGCAGATAATGTTCGTAGAACAGATTCAACAGTGGACTTAACCATCACAATGACAACCTCAACGACTGTAGTGCTACCTCGACGATTGTAGTCCTCCCAAAGACTACACTAGCCCAGTAGGAGCTAAGGGCAAATAAGTATTTTTACACACAAGTTAAAATCATGGAGCCAAACAGAACTCGACACATGCCCCACTACGCAGATCGAGTGGAGGGAAGTTACAAGTATAGTTTAAAAAGGCCTTTTTGAAAACTCAGAAGTTGAAAAAGCTTATCTCTTTCTCTACCAGCAGAAACCCTAGCTTTCAAAATCGCTAAATCATCCTCAGTACAAAGAAATCAATGGCGGCTTCAAATGTCATCTCTGATTACCGACTCTATTTCGATGAATTCAAGACAGCTGACCCCAAATTTCACAAAACATTATCTCTGATAAAGAAAGCTGGTCTTGAAGAAGGTCTGGGTACAAGCACATGGATCTACCCAAAGCTGATAAAAGAGTTCTACAGGAATGGAATGTTTGAAAATGATGTCATCACCACAAGGGTCAAGGACGTGGAAATTAAACTCAAAGCTGAGGATATAAATCTAGCCCTAGGTTTCAAATAGAAAGGATTTCCATTCATTCAAGGCATCGATTTTCATGAAGGATTAAAAAAGATGCACCACAAAAAGTTTCCGACTGTCAAAGGGTACAAAAAGAAAGAGTTCCCCCAAAGGTATGAATTTTTAGCTGACATTGTTGGGAAATGCATATGCTGCAAGAGCTCTGGCCATGACTCTGTGAACAAAGTGAAGCTTAAGCTCATGACAAAAATCAGTTATGGGATTCAACTCAACTATGGAGCCCTACTACTCGACTGTATTGGGAAATGGATACTCAGTTTGAAGAAGTCAAAGAGCTTTGAAAAGATGCTCCACGGGAGATTTATAAGCATCATCCTACAGTCAGCATTGGGAGATAAGATTGAGGATGATGAAGGAGAATCCATCAATCCAAATAGAAGAATAACCCAGCAGCTGTTTGAAAACTGGAAAAGAAATCCAGTAGAAAATGTAAGGATGATTTCTGAGTCCAGTGGAAGAATTGGTGATGCAAAGGAGTCCGAAATTTCAGGAAACATGTTAGTTGTAAAGGAGACTGAAGAAGAAGAAGAAAAAATTAACAAGGAAGAACCCATTGCTTTAATCAGAAAAAGCAAGGGTAAAAGAAAAGTGAAGGCTTAAATGGCAGAGGAGCCTCAAGGTTCAACTACTAATCTACCTCAAGAGTGTTCTGGTACTAAAACTTTGAGGAATTTAAAAAGGAAAAAATAGCAGTCTGATGAAGATGAAGACAGAGCTACCATCTCTCAGCTGCTTAAGAAGAGAAAACACAGCTCACCAAGTCACAAGTCAAAGAAGCCATCTGTCTCCTCGATCGTAGAGTATTTACCAATCGTAGAGATCAGACTGAACACCACTCCTGAAGAAGATGCTTCAACCGCTTCTTAGGCTAATCAACCATTCAGAGCTGAAGTTGAAGAAAGTGTTAAGGCTGTAGCTTAGCCTAGGAAGTTAAAAAGAAAACCTGTCAAGAAATACATTCTTGTAAATGAAAAAGCTTTAAAGGAGGAAGAAAAAAGGATAGCTGTAGAAAAGGGGCTATCTGAAGTTAGTCAGAAGAACACAGCTCAAATTGAGGGGGAGCTGTCTGAAGTTCCTACTCTAGAGAATGCTCTAGCTGAGGGGGAGCTGTTTGAAATGCAAATGAATGATCTAGCTGAGGGGGAGCATCATGAAGTCCTCATGTCAAAAGAAGCTGCTCCTGAGGAGGAACTGCCAAGAGATCATCAGGAATCTCCCTCAATTCCTCAAGAAATTCTGGCTTCAGAAACTGCAGAAATGGAGAGAAGTGAAGCTATGGAGGGTGAAAGAGAAGAAAAATAAGGAAGTGCAGTGGAGGTAATTGTTGAAGTGGAATCTTCACAAGAAGACAAAGAAGAAGAAGAGGATGACGAGGTTGAGATTATAGCTGTGGGATGTGATGGTTATAGGAGAGCTAACTACAATCAACTATTCTCCTATATACCTGTGATGCCCTTTCACCATTTTTTTTCAATCAATTCTATGAATTACCAAGATGGTTAAAAGTGATACTTCATCCACTCAATCAATTTCCAGTTACAGAATCCCAACATTCTATAACTGATGAACTAAATATGCCAAACTTTGTGTTAATTCAATCTCCTATCATCCCTCCCTCTACGATTATTGAGCCACATCAAATCATAGAGTCACCTACACAAGTCATCGAGTCACCTGGCAAGATTATAAACTCAATCCCTTTTGAAACTCAACCTCACACACCTTCCCCTCCATCGGACATACCATTTTCCTCAACAAACGAATATTTCAGTCTTGATCTTGCTCTCTACCAAATGCAAGGTCAACATCCAAGAGCCTCTCCTCCAAATAATCCGCAACTCCTTGAGCTTATATCTGATCTCCCCACCAAAACGGAGTTGTTAGAAGTAACTAAGAAAGTGACCATGGACATACAAGAAGATCTTGAAGTTCACTCCGAACTTATTCATATGAGGCTGAAACAGTTGATTGATGCTGCTAATACTCTCCCAAGCACCCTAAGTTCTGAACTAACAGAGAAGCTTAGGGAGATAATAAAAGAGATGATCCAGAGTTTGACGCCCCCAAAATAGGTATACATCACTGTGATGCCCCCAAAATAGGTATACATCACCCATCTTGAGTCATCAAATACATGGTACAAAATTCAAATACAACTTAATTATACAACAGTCGTGTGAAATACGACAAAACATAATCTAAGAGTTTTAATAAGAATATTTTCATCTAGACAATATCCACACTCAATGAAGTCCTCATTATATTTAGTATCACACTATTTAACAGAATAGTGAGGACTACTAATGCTATCATCTGGATCGTCACTCCGTTCCCCGACTAGTCCCGGCTACGTTCTCATTTCTTGAAGAGAACAGTGAAAGAAAGGGTGAGCTCAACTAGCCCAGTAAAAAATATTATGACTAAGATAATGCAGAATAAATTATCATTAATCTTCAATAATGCTAAACTAATAAAATACAATACACATCAAGTTTAACTACAGCGGAATAAGCAATCCATTAGAAGAGTCAAGTAGAGCATGATATCTACTATCTTCTATGATTTAAAATGTTTTCATCAATTTTTATCGCTGAGACTCATCTTAATAAATATAGCACATCATCGAGTCATCCTTGCACTACGGGCCAAGGATATTCATTAAATCATCAATGATCATGACTATACTAAATAATCCCTGGTCATAATCATACCAAAAACTATCTATCAATGCACTACAGGCCACTAAGAACTTTTACCACATCATTTATACCATTACAGGTCATGATTATACCGAATGATCCCTGGTCATAATCATACCAAGTCCATCTATGCATGTAAGCCAAAGATGACTTTCATCACAATATAAGCACGATGATGATGACAATGACATAATAATTCAATAAAACAAGTTCAAGAATAAATTTTAAAGATTTATAAGTTAATTTATCCTAAAATCAATTTCGTCCAAATTGTCAACATGATATTGCTTTGTGGAGTAAAATTCAAGAATTCTCAGAAGAATATTTCCATGAAAAGATACCGGATGAAGCGCAAATATCCAGGATATTCTATAAATTTTATGAAGTATATAAGCCAAAACTTTAACCAAATGAGTATCATAGAGTATATGAAACTGCAAATGGATTTTCATCCGCCATGCTGTAATCCACGTAGATAGATCATTTGCATAATTTAATAAGGAATGAATACGAAGGATCATTCACCATGCATGTGATAATACACATAGACAGGTTATTCCAACAGAATAATATAGAATGGAACCAGGTCATGCGTAATCCACACAGACAAGATATTCCAACAGAATAATAAAGAATGGAATAACAGAAGAATTCACCATGCATGCGATAGACCACACAGATAGGTTATTCCAACAGAATAATAAAGAATAGAACTAGGTCTAGCGTAATCCGCACAGACAGAATATTCCAACAGAATAATAAAGAATGGAATAACAAAGAATTCACCATGTATGCGATAGACCGCACAGACTGGTTATTCTAACAGAATAATAAAGAATGGAACCAGATCTAGCGTAATCCGCACAGACAGGATATTCAAACAGAATAATAAAGAATAGAATAATAGAAGAATTTCACCATATATGCGGTACTTCGCTTCTCGTCTTCTTTCTCTCTATAGTTTCTCTCTATAATAATTGCTCTATAGCTTTAGATAATTGGTGAGAAATGAAGGAAGAATGAGCTTCTATTTATAGGAAAATATAGTTTCGATAATTGCACGTTTTGGGGCTCGAAATATTATAATATAATACCTCCAACTTTTCTTTCATTTTTAATTTAGTCCTGCAAGTATTATCAAACTTGCACCACCTCCCCTAATAGTAAATAATGTGAATCAATAGTTATAATCATGTGAAAATACGAATTATAGTATAGTACCTCCATCTATACCTCTATTTTTAACTTAGTCATGCAAGTATTATCAATCTTGCACCAACTCCCCTAATAGTACATGAATGTGATTCAATAGTACACACATGTGAACAAATAGTTATATAAGCATGTGAATTAGTAGCAATTAATTGATCATTTATCTGATTAATTACCCGATTTATCAATATAACCCCCAGACATCAATTATCATCCGAATAGATGTCGATTTTCACTAACACTAATAATCCCAACATAATGGAACTATCAAACTCAACTTTAATCAACTCGAACTCATTCATCATTAATGGGGGAGCTTTCCGATAAGGATTTTTCCTTATTGGCGCGCAATTAGATGACCAAACCTCTCATTGACAGAACTTCTAGACATTGTAAATATTGTAATTTAATAATATAAATAATTTTGTCGTCTCAATTATTAATTTAATAATATAAAATATTATGCAGATGATACTGTGACAATAATTAAATCAATAATATGAGAGATATGATGCAGTAATTACTGTAGCAATAATTGAGTATAACTGAGTGACTTCTCACGTAAGCATCAATAACCAATACTATGTGCTACTATGCAACCACGCGTATTACTGTACTTTTACTACCGGGTAGTTCAACAGTTTTAACGGTAACACTTCCGCCGTTATTTTTATAAAAAAATAATTCTTTCATTTTCTTATTACGACAATACGTCTGTTGTGGGGTCCACCAATGATTGTCCCGTCGTGCGAATATTCCCTGTTAAAACGAATATTCCCCGACCAATCGAATATTATATAACCACTTGCTTACTTTGCAAAATTTGTAAATATTACCCACAACTATAACATTATATTATATCCACACCATAATATTTAAAAATATATTTCGAGAGAAATTAATCTTTATTTATAAAAGTTAGGGTCTTATCACCTCCACTTCTTATGAAATTTTGTCCTCGAAATTAGGGTGCGTACCTGGTATATTGAATAAGTGAGGATATCTTGACTTCATCTCAAATTCTAACTCCCAGGTCATTTCTTCCACATCGTGGTTTCTCCACAAAACTTTGACTTGAGGTATAACCTTGGAGCGTAGAATATGATCATTCTTATCTAAGATTTTAACAGATAACTCTTCATACATTAAATCTTCCTTTATCTCGTCTGGTTCTAATTCAATAATGTGGTTTGGGTCTTTCACATGTTTACGTAACATAGATATGTGGAAAACATTATGAACATGAGACATACTTGGTGGGAAGGCGAGTCTATAGGCCACAGTTCCTACTTGTTCGAGGATTATAAATGGGCCAATAAATCGAGGATTGAGCTTTCATCTCTTTCTAAATCTCGTAACTCCTTTCCATGGAGCAACACGTAACAACACATGATCTCCAATATTGAATTCCACGTCTTTTCGATGAAGATCAGCATAACTCTTTTGTCGATCTTGTGAGGTTTTTATTCGTTGTTGGATCGTTTGAATCTTTTTTGTAGTCACACGTACCAAATCTGGTCCCAACAACGTTGCTTCACCCACCTTATCCCAGTATACTAGAGAACGATATTTTCTTCTATACAACACCTCAAATGGAGGCATGCCAATACTTGTTTAATAACTGTTGTTGTAGGAAAACTCCACCAATGGTAAGAACTTATCCCAACTTCCCTCGAAGTCAAGGAAACAGAGTCTTAATAAATCTTCAAGAGTTTGAATAGTCCTTTCCGACTGCCCATCCGTTTGAGGATGATATGCCGAACTAAATCATAAATTCGTGCCCATAACTTTTTGCAAACTAACCCAAAATCTTGAAGTGAATCTTAGGTCTCGATCAGAAACTATGGATACTGGCATACCATGCAATCTTATAATCTCGTTTATATACATACTAGTAAGACGTTCAAGTGTATACGTTTCTCTTATTGGTAAGAAATGAATAGACTTGGTCAATCTATCAATAATGATCCAAATCACATCTATGCCTTGAGAAACCTTGGGAAGACCAGTAACGAAATCTATGGTAATGTGCTCCCACTTCCATTCTGGAATTTTAAGTGGTTGTAATGGACCTTTTGGCACTTGATGCTCCGCCTTGACTCGTTGACAAGTTAGACACCTTGAGATAAACCCCGCTATCTCTCTCTTCATATTGCTCCACCAAAATGTATGTCGAAGATCACGATACATTTTGGTACTCCCTAGATGGATTGCAAATGGTGTGTTGTGCGCCTCCATCATGATTTTATACTTCAAGTTGGAATCGTTAGGAAGAAAAGGTCTGGAGTTGACTCGAAGTATTCTTCTTCATCGATTCTTGCTTCCGGAATAACACCTTCTTGCAATTTCTTCTTCATACGCATCAGCTCCAGGTCTGCAGTTTTAACTTTATCGATTAAAATCGGTTTTACTCGTATATTTGCCATCATCACATGGGTCCCTAGAGTCTTTAACTCTATCTCCATCCTTTATAAGTCATATAAAATGGGCCTTTGCGTTGACAATATCGCACTCGTATCCGCATATGATCTTCTACTCAATGCGTCAGCTATCACGATCACTTTTTCATGATGGTATTGGATGGTATGATCATAATCTTTCAACAGCTCAAGCCATCGTTGTTGTCGCATGCTGAGTTCCTTTTGAGTGAAGAAATATTTGAGGATTTTATGATCCATATAAATCTGCACCTTTCTCTCCATACAGGTAATGACTCCAAATCTTAAGCGCAAAAACGACTGCTGCCAACTCTAGATTATGAGTAGGATAATTCCTCTCATATTCTTTGAGTTGTCGTAAGGCATTGGCTATGACTTTCCCATGTTGCATGAGAACACATCCTAACCCTTTACCTGAAGCATCACTATAGATGACAAATCCCTCTGAGCCAGATGGTATTGTCAGAATAGGTGCTGAAATGAGTCTCTTCTTGAGTTCTTAAAAACTCTTTTCACATTCCTCGCTCCAACCAAATTTTGTATCTTTTTGAGTCAGCTGAGTTAATGGAGTAGCAATTTGAGAAAACCCTTCTATGAATCTCTGATAATAACCAGCTAAGCTGAGAAATCTACGTATTTCGGTCACTGACTTAGGTTGCTCCCAGCTTTGAATTACTTCAATCTTTGCTGGGTCAACAGATATTTCATGATTTGATATTACGTGCCCAAGGAATGCAACTTCCTCAAGCCAGAACTCACATTTCTTCAACTTGGCATAAAGCTTGTTTTCACGAAGCTTTTGAAGTATCAGCCTCAAGTGTTGCTCATGGTCTTCACGGGTTTTGGAGTATATGAGGATGTCATCAATAAAGACGACCACAAAGTGATCCAAATATTCCTTGAATACTCGGTTCATCATGTCCATGAAGGCAGCATGAGCATTAGTCAATCTAAAAGACATGACTAGGAATTCATAATGCCCGTACCGAGTTCTGAAAGCAGTCTTTGGAATGTCATCAGTTTTAATCTTCAACTGATGATATCCGGAATGAAGATCAATCTTTGAAAAGAATTTGGCTCCTTGCAACTGGTCAAACAGGTCATCAATGCGAGGCAACGGGTACCTATTTTTGATGGTGACATGATTCAACTCCCGATAATCAATACAAAGTCACATACTTCAATCTTTCTTCTTCACGAATAGAACAGGAGAACCCCAAGGAGATGTACTAGGACGAATGAAACTGATGTCTAACAATTCCTATAGTTGGGTTTTTTAACTCCTGAAGTTCAATAAGAGCCATTAGATATGGGGCTTTGGAAATGGGTTTTATACCTGATTCAAGGTCGATACAAAATTCAATTTCACGCTCTGGGGGTAGGCCAGGAAGTTCTTCAGGGAATACGTCAGGAAATTTATTAACAATATAAATATCATTCAAATTTGACGTATCTTTATTTAATTACGTGACACGGGTTAAGAAAGCTTAACATCCGTTTTTCAATAAATGAATAGCTTAATGACTTGATATGACAGTGATTGATTTTAGTGGTTTGATTGCTTGAATTCGCATAATAGGTTGGTTAGGAATATGAAAGCTAACAACCTTACGAAAATAATCAATTTTAGCATGATGAGTAGTTAACCAATCAACCCCTAAAATCACATCAAATGCTAGTATTTTCAAAGAAATAAGATCGACAGGTAACGTGCGGTTACCGATTTGAATTAAACAAGACTTATAAACCGTGTATGTAATAAAGGTTTCTCCCAACGGAGTTTCAACAGATAAGTCAAAGTCTAATTTCTCTTGAGTCAAATTTAAACGTTGAGCGCAAATAGGAGAAATAAAGGAATGGGTAAAACCGGTATCAAATAATGTATAAACTTCACTAGAGTTTATGATTAGCTTACCCGTGATCACCTCGTTCGGATTCCTCGCTTTTTGGGAAGTTACGACAAACGCTCTCCCTTGAACTACTGGTTTTGTCTTGTCTGGGACACCCTTTGATGCCTCCATCCCAGCTAGATTTGACTTTGGTGCACGACAAAATCGGGCAAGGTGACCTTCTTTTCCATAATTATAACACGCTTTGGACTGCATCGTGCAGTTTGGACTTATGTGTCCTTCCCCTCCCCATTTGTAACATACGATCGGTGGTCGTTCTCCTTCCTTAACAACAGGTGCTGGTGCTGACGTCTTTCCATCCTTGTTGAATCTCCTCTTCTTGAAATATCCACTCTTATTGTCATGGCCATGATTACCACCGAAGTGATTATCATTTCTGGCATGTTGATTCCCTCCACGTTTGTTGTCACCGCTTCGATGACTTCTACCACTGGTATTATCGACTTGTCGATTCCTCTCTGTTGATTGGGTTGACTCATTATCACGCTCCAATAACTGAGCTTTATTCACAACATCTGAATACAAACACAGTTTGTGATAAATTAGGTATTGACGTATCTCGGGTTTCAAACCTCTTAGAAACATCCGCATCATTCTCTCCTCATTATCAACCAAGTTGGACGCAAATCGAGACAACTTGGCAAACTTAGCTTCGTACTGCGCCACGGTCATATTGTTTTGCTCAAGCTTGATGAACTCTACCTCCTTCACATGAAGAATACTTTCAGGAAAGTACTTGTCATTGAATAACTCTTGGAAATTCTTCCAAGACATTTTGAGTGTGGCAGGTTGAGTACGCTTTACAGATTTCCACCAGTAATCTGCCTCTGCTCACAACATGAAGGTGGCAAAGGGAACCCTTTGCTCCTCGGAGCATCCCAAGACATCAAATATCTTGTTGATCTGCTTTATCCACGTCTCCGCCTTAAGTGGTTTTGGCTCTCCAAAAAACTCCGATGGTCCTAGCTCCTTGAACTGCTTAGCGGTGACCGTCTGAGAGTTGTCAGTGTTTCCACCTACATTTTGGACAAGAGCCGCTTTCGTCTGATGTTGCATAAATTGCATAAAGCCTCTGAACATCCCATCGTTTACCATTTCATCAGTGTTATTGTTTACATGAGGATTACTGTCTTCCTGTTGCACATTATCCTGGGCATTAATCTGTGGTGACTCAACGGTCTCATGTGCTTCATTGTTTATCTCAACATTTTTGGATGTCATTTTCAAATACTGCCACAAAACAAGGGTTAATTAACATATCATATATTATCCCTATACTCTAACCGACCAATTAAATACCAAATAAACTTAGGTAGGTCATACTAGCGAAGGAATTCTCCCTCTCTCCCCTCCTAGTTCTTGTCTCACATCTCAGCCAGGGATCATATCCCTAAGCTTTGATACCAACTGTGATGCCCCCAAAATAGGTATACATCACCCATCTTGAGTCGCCAAATACATGATACAAAATTCAAATATAACTTAATTATACAACATTCGTGTGAAATATGATAAAACATAATCTAAGAGTTTTAATAAGAATATTGTCATCTAGACAATATCCACACTCAATGGAGTCCTCATTACATTTATTGTCACACTATTTAACAAAATAGTGAGGACTACTAATGCTATCATCTGGACCGTCACTCCGTTCCCTGACTAGTCCCGGCTACGTTCTCATTTCCTGAAGAGAAAAATGAAAGAAAGGGTGAGCTCAACTAGCCCAGTAAGAAATATTCTGACTAAGATAATGCAGAATAAATTATCATTAGTCTTCAACAATGTTAAACTGATAAAATACAATAGACATCAAGTTTAACTGCATCGGAATAAGCAATCCATTAGAAGAGTCAAGTAGAGCATGATATATACTATCTTCTATGATTTAAAATGTTTTCATCAATTTTTATCGCTGAGACTCAGCTTAATAAATAAACCACATCATCGAGTCATCCCTGCACTACGGGCCAAGAATATTCATTAAATTATCAATGGTCATGACTATACCGAATAATCTCTGGTCATAATCATACCAAAAACTGTCCATCAATGCACTACAGGCCACTGAGAACTTTTACCACATCATTTATACCATTACAGGTCATGATTATACCGAATGATCCATGGTCATAATCATACCAAGTCCATCTATGCACGTAATCCAAAGATGGCTTTCATCACAATATAAGCATGAGGATGATGACAATGACATAATAATTCAATAAAACAAGTTCAAGAATAAATTTTAAAGATTTATAAGTTAATTTATCCTAAAATCAATTTCGTCCAAATTGTTAACATGATATTGCTTTGTGGAGTAAAATTCAACAATGCTCAGAAGAATATTTTCATAAAAAGATACCGGATGAAGCGCAAATATCCAGGATATTTTATAAATTTCATGGAGTATAGAAGCCAAAACTTTAACCAAATGAGTATCTTAGAATATATGAAACTGTAAATGGATTTTCACCCGCCATGCGATAATCCACGTAGACAGATCATTTCCATAATTTAATAAGGAATGAATACGAAGGATCATTCACCATGCATGTGATAATACACATAGACAGGTTATTCCAACAGAATAATATAGAATGGAACCAGGTCATGCGTATTCCACACAGACAAGATATTCCAACAGAATAATAAAGAATGGAATAACAGAAGAATTCACCATGCATGCGATAAATCGCACAGACAGGTTATTCCAACAGAATAATAAAGAATGGAACTAGGTCTAGTGTAATCCGCACAGACATGATATTCCAACAGAATAATAAAGAATGGAATAACAAATAATTCACCATACATGCGATAGACCGCACAGACAGGTTATTCTAACAGAATAATAAAGAATGGAACCAGGTCTAGCGTAATCCGCGTAGACAAGATATCCCAACAAAATAATAAAGAATGGAATAATAGAAGAATTTCACCATGTATGCGGTACTTCGCATAGACAGGTTATTCCAACATAATAATAAAGAATGGAGTAATAGAAAAATTTCACCATGTATGCGGTACTTCGCATAGACAGGTTATTCCAATATAATAATAAAGAATGGAATAACAGAAGCTCTCTTCATGAATACGAAAGAAATAATACCCCTTACCTTAGAAAGAAACTGGATACTGGAGTAGAGAGGTAACAGCCTTCTATTCTTCTTTCTCTTTATAATTTCTCTCTATAAAAATTGCTCTATAGCTTTAGTGAATTGATGAGAAATAAAGGAAGAATGAGCTTCTATTTATAGGAAAATATAGTTTCAATAATTGCACATTTTGGGGCTCGAAAAATTATAGTACAATACCTCCAACTTTTCTTTCATTTTTAATTTAGTCCTGCAAGTATTATCAAACTTGCACCACCTCCCCTAATAGTAAATAATGTGAATAAATAGTTCAATCTATGAATCAATAGTTATAATCATGTGAAAATATGAATTATAGTATAGTACCTCCATCTATACCTCCATTTTTAACTTAGTCATGAAAGTATTATCAATCTTGCACCAACTCCCCTAATAGTACATGAATGTGATTCAATAGTACACACATGTGAATAAATAGTTATATAAGCATGTGAATTAGTAGCAATTTATTGCTCATTTATCCGATTAATTACTCGATTTATCAATATAACTCCCAGACATCAATTATCATCAGAATAGATGTCGATTTCCACTAACACTAATAATCCCAACACAATGGAACTATCAAACTCATTTTTAATCAACACAAACTTATTCATCATTAATATTATAACTCAAAATATTTAACAACCATGTCCTTCCCAGGAAAGAGGGGGCTTTCCGTTAAGGATTTCTCCTTATTGGCGCGTAATTAGATGGCCAAATCTCTCCTTGACAGAACTTCTAGACATTATAAATATTGTAATTTAATAATATAAATAACTTTGTCGTCTCAATTATTGATTTAATAATATAACATATTATGTAGATGATACTGTGATAATAATTGAATCAATAATATGAGAGATATGATGCAGCAATTACTGTAGCAATAATTGAGTATAACTGAGTAACTTCTCACGTAAGCATCAATAACCAATACCGTGTGCTACTATGCAACCACGCGTATTACTGTACTTTTACTACCGGGTAGTTCAATAGTTTTAACGGTAACACTTCCGCCGTTATTTTTATAAAAAGATAATTTTGTCGTTTTCTTATTATGACAATACTTCTGTTGTGGGGTCCACCAATGATTGTGCCGCCGTACGAATATTCCTTGTTAAAACGAATATTCCACGACCAATCGAATATTATATAACATCATATTATATCCACACCATAATATTCAAAAATATATTTCGAGAGAAATTATTATTTATTCATAAAAGTTGGGGTCTTACAATCACTCATTCTGAGTTGCTAAATACATGGTACAGAAATAACTACAACATCATTAATACAATTGTCGTGCAAAATACGACAACACAAATACTGTGAGTTTAAATACAATTATTGTCTTCTAGACAATATCTACACTTAAATAAGTCCTCATTACACTTATTGATACACTATTTTACAAAATGATGATGACTACTTTAACAACTGCCTTGGACCATCACTCCATATCTCGGCTAGTTCCTGCTAAATTCTCACCTCCTGATAAGAAAAATGGAACAAAAAGGAAAATGGTGAGATCAACTAGCCCAGTAAAGAATATTATGACTAAGATAATATACAACAAATTATTCTTAGTCTTCAACAGGGAAAAATCTAATAGAATATAACAGACAACAAGTTTTAGATCAACAACTGCAGCGAAAACAATAATTCATTAGAAGAGTTAAGCAGAGAATGAAATCTACTATCATCAATGAATTTAAAAGTCCATCATCAATATTTTATCCCTGAAACATCAATCAATATACATCTTGAATCAAATATTCTTCTTTGCACTACAGGTCAAAGATATTCATTTGTATCACCAGTTGGTCATGTTCATCTCAACACCTGTTCATCTTTGCACTACGGGCCAAAGATATTCATCAAGTAATCATTCATCTTTGCACTATAGGCCAAAGATATTCATCAGGTAATCATTCATCTTTGCACCGCAGGCCAAAGATATTCATCAAGTATCATCATTAAGGACTGAGGATGATGAAAAACATTTTAGAGAACGAATTCAATAAGATAAAAGGATAAAGATTAGAGATTCGTACTTTAGATAATCCAAGTTCAAAAATACTCCATAATAAACCATAATAGAGTAAAATTCAAGAATAAAGATAAAAAACATGGATATTGTGACGCCCCCAAAATAGGTATACATCACCCATCTTGAGTCGCCAAATATATAGTACATAAATCAAATTCAAACTTAATTATACAATACGACAACAACGTAGCTGAGAGTTTGAACACGAATATTGCCTTCTAGATAGTATCCACTCTCAATGGACTGCTCATTACGTTTATTATCACACTATTTCACAGAATAGTGAGGACTACTAAAATAACCATCTGGACCGTTAATCTGTTCCCCGACCAGTCCTAGCTACATTCTCATTTCCTGAAGAGAACAATGAAAGCAAAAGGGTGAGCTCAACTACCCTAGTAAGAAATATTATGACTAAGATAATGCAGAATAAATTATCATTGGCCTTTAACAGTATAACAATTGATAGAATACAATAGACAACAAGTTTTAGATCAACAATTGCAGCGGAATAAGCAATCCATTAGAAGAGTCAAGTGGAACATAATGTCTACTATCTCCTCTAGATTAAAATTCCATCGTTAATATTTCATTCCTGTAATACTCATCAATAGTTCTTTGTTATACCCAAGACAAAAAGAACTATCATCACCTGTCTTCACCTGAATCACCAAAGATTATAGTTAAATCCACAATTCATATTTATAATGTGAGACCCCGAATTTTATGAAATGAAAGTATTTAATTTTTTTATAATTATTCTATTTAGTAAATGGTTAAATTGATAAAAGGTTAAAGTTTGACTAAATTAAAAATAGAGGTATAGATGAAGGTACTATACTATAATTAATTTTTTCACATGTTTAGAAATATTGAGTCACATGATTTACTATTGATTCACATGATTTACTATTAGGGGAGGTGGTTCAAGTTTGATAATACTTGCAGGACTAAATTAAAAATGAAGAAAAAGAGGAAGGTATTATACTGTAATATTTCGAGCCCCAAAATGTGCAATTATTGAAACTATATTTTCCTATAAATAGAAGCTTATTCTTCCTTCATTTCTCACCAATTCACTAAAACTATAGAGCAATTATTATTGAGAGAAATTATAAAGAGAAAGAAGAAGAGAAGTCTGCTACCTCACTATTGCAGTATCTAGTCTTCTTTTGAGGTAAGGGGTATTATTCTTTCGTATTCATGAAGAGAGTTAATTTTTTTTAATACTCATAAGAGTTGTTATTCCATTATTTATTATTATGTTGGAATAACCTGTCTATGCGAAGTACCGCATACATGGTGAAATTCTTCTGTTATTCTATTCTTTATTATTTTGTTGGAATAACCTGTCTGTGCAGTTTATCGCATGCCTGGTGAATTCTGTTGTTATTCCATTCTTTATTATTCTGTTGGAATATCCTGTCTGTGCGGATTACGCATGACCTGGTTCTGTTTTTTTATTATTCTATTGGAATATCCCGTCTCTGTGGATTACGCATGACCTGGTTCCATTCTTTATTATTCTGTTGGGAATAACCTGTTTGTGCGGTCTATCGCATGCATGGTGAATTCTTCTGTTATTCCATTCTTTATTATTTTGTTAGAATAACCTCTCTATGTGGATTACCGCATGCATGGTGAATGATCCTTCGTATTCATTCTTTATTGAATTGTGAAAATGACATGTCTACGTGGATTACCGCATGGCGGGTGAAAATCCATTTGCAGTTTCGTATATTCTATTATACTCGTCTGAGATATCATTTCTTTTGTACTCGTCAAGAAATATAATTTGTTTGGTATTTTTCTTTTACAAGTTACTATTCACGGGTTACTATTCACCCAATTACTATTCACTCTAGTATTATTCACTCGGGTATTCGGGGCACTTTTTATATCGGAGTACTATTCACGAGTTACTATTCATATGTTACTATTCACCCAAATATTATTTAATCAGGTATTTAGAGTACTTTTCATATTGGGGTACTATTCCTGAAGTACTATTCACAGGGTACTATTTACGGGGTACTATTTACCCGAAAAATATATTCTTTTCTGTCCAAATTATTTTTGGTACATGAATATTATTCTTGAATTTTACTCTACAAAGCAGTATCATGTTGATAATTTGGATATCTTTAAACTCTGGATAAATTTAAAGTCTTTAATATTTATCCTTGATTTTGTTTGATTTGATTTCGGTTGATTATTGCTTATATCATTATAATCATCCTCGTGCTTATATTGTGATGAATGTCATCTTTGGCTTACGTGCATAGATGGACTTGGTATGATTATGACCAGGGATTATTCGGTATAATCATGACCGTAATGTGACGAATGATGTGGTAAAAGTCCTTATTGGCCTGTAGTTCATTGATGGACAGTGTTTGGTATGATTATGACCAGGGATTATTCGGTATAATCATGACCATTGATGATTACATGAATATCCTTGGCCGTGGTGCAGGGATGATTCAATTTTATTTTTTAAGCTGAGTCTCAGTTGTGAGACCCCAAATTTTATGAATAAATATTTAAATTTCTCGAAATATTTTTTTAATATTATGGTATGGATTTGATATAATGTTATAGCTGTGGGTAATATTTATAAATTTTGCAAAGTATGCAAGTTGTTATAAAATATTCGTTTGGTCGGGGATTATTCTTTTTGTGGAGGAATATCTGTACGACAACACAATCATTGGTGGACCCCACAATAGAAGTATTGTTATAGTTAGAAAATGATAGAATTATCATTTTATAAAAATAACGGCGAAAGTGTTACCGTTAAAACTGGTGAACTACCCGGTAGTAAAAGTACAGTAATACGCGTAGTTACATAATAGCACACAGTATTGATTATTGATGCTTACATGAGAACTCACTTAGTTATACTCAATTATTGCTACAGTAATTGTTGCATCATATCTCTCATATTATTGATTCGATTATTGTCATAGTATCATCTGCATAATATGTTATATTATTAAATCAATAATTGAGACGACAAAGTTATTTATATTATTAAATTGCAATATTTACAATGTCTAGAAGTTCTGTCAAGGAGAGGTTTGGTCATCTAATTGTGCGCCAATAAGGAGAAATCCTTATCGAAAAGCCCCCTCTTTCATGGGAACGACCTGGTTGTTAAATATTGTAAATTATAATATTAATGATGAATAAAATTGTGTTGATTATAGATGAAATTGATAGTTCTATTGTGTTGGAATTATTAGTGTTAGTGAAAAGCGACATTTATTCCGATGATAATTGATGTCTGGGAGTTATATTGAGTAATTAATTGCTATTAATTCACATGCTTATATAACTATTTGTTCACATATGTGTACTATTGATTCACATTCATGTACTATTAGGGGAGTTGGTGCAAGATTGATAATATTTGCATAACTAAGTTAAAAATAGAGGTATAGATGGAAGTATTATACTGTAATTCGTATTTTCACATGATTATAACTATTGATTCACATGATTGAACTATTGATTCACATTATTTACTATTAGGGGAGATGATGCAAGTTTGATAATACTTGCAGGACTAAATTAAAATGAAAGAAAAGTTGGAGGTATTGTACTATAATTTTTCGAGCCCCAAAATGTGCAATTATCGAAACTATATTTTTTTTATAAATAGAAGCTCATTCTTCCTTTATTTCTCACCAATTCACTAAAGCTATAGAGCAATTATTATAGAGAGAAATTATAGAGAGAAAGAAGAAGAAAAGTCTGCTACCTCACTATTCCAATATCCAGTTCCTTCTAAGGTAAGGGGTATTATTTTTTTCGTATTCATGAAGAGAGATGTTGTTATTCCATTCTTTATTATTATGTTGGAATAACCTGTCTATGCAAAGTACCGCATACATGGTGAAATTCTTCTGTTATTCCATTCTTTATTATTATGTTGGAATAACCTGTCTATGCGAAGTACTGCATACATGGTGAAATTCTTCTTTTATTCCATTCTTTATTATTATGTTGGAATAACCTGTCTATGCAGTTTACACATGACCTGGTTCCATTCTTTATTATTCTGTTGAGAATAAACTGTCTGTGCGATCTATCGCATGCATGGTGAATTCTTCTATTCTTCTATTTTTTATTATTTTGTTGGAATAACCTGTCTATGTGGATTACCGTATACATGGTGAATGATCCTTTGTATTCATATGAATAGTATTTTCATTCAGAAGGGGTTTCCGCCTGGGGAAGTTTCGTAATTTTTCCGACCCTCAAAAATTCTAAAAAAAATTGAAATGATAATTTGATGAGTTTTCTAGATTGTGTCCAAAAATGGCGATTTTTGAATGTATAGATTAAGAGTTATGGATTTTATGAGAAAATACTACTTTAAAAGTAAACCTTTATAACTCTTTGTGGTTAACTACAAAGTTAATGAAATTTTTATTGGGAGCACATGTATATAACAGGAGTATACCCTGTAAATTTCAGAATTTTTGGACAAAAGTACAATTTATGATAAATGTCTAATTATTTGGTAGTTTTGGCGATATGAAAAATAGTAAATGAATTTTAAAAATTCCAAAAAAAAATAAATGTTCAATATGGGACTATATTCTGCTAAATCCCAGAAAAGAAATATTTTTGGGACTGATTTGGTATTTTTCATAAAAATAAACTAGTTATGAGTAAATGAATTAAATATGTTATGTAAAGTAACAAAATTGGAAAATAGAATTTTATGGCTTGGGAATCCTATATAGGGTATATGCAGATTTTTTATGAGGGATTTGATCATTGGTGATGAAGTCTTATGAGTATGGCATTTTTGAATGATTAAATGCATTATTTGGTAAAATGTAAACAATTGAAATAAATTATTTATAAGTTTAAGACTTGATTAAAATATTGTTATAATATTAATAATATTAGATAATGAGTTTATTAAGTGATTATTAATATTTGGATAAATTTAAAGTCTTTAATATTTATCCTTGTTTTCGTTTGATTAATGCTTATATCATTGTCATCATCCTCATGCTTATATTGTGATGAAAGTCATTTTTGGCTTACGTGCATAGATGGACTTGGTATGATTATGACCAGGGATTATTTGGTATTATCATGACTGTAATGTAACGAATGATGTGGTAAAAGTCCTCATTGGCCGGTAGTGCATTGATGGACAGTTTTTGGTATGATTATGACCAGGAATTATTCGTTATAGTCATGGCCTTGATGATTTAATGAATATCCTTGGCCCATAGTGCAGGGATGATACGATGATGTGGTTTATTTATTAAGCTGAGTCTCAGCGATAAAAATTGATGAAAACATTTTAAATCATAGAAGATAGTAGATATCATGCTCTACTTGACTTTTCTAATGGATTGCTTATTCTGCTACAGTTAAACTTGATGTCTATTGTATTTTATCAGTTTAACATTGTTGAAGACTAATGATAATTTATTTTGCATTATCTTAGTCATAATATTTCTTACTGGGCTAGTTGAGCTCACCCTTTCTTTCACTGTTCTCTTCAGGAAATGAAAACGTAGCCGGGAGTAGTCAGGAAAATGGAGTGACGGTCCAGATGATAACATTAGTAGTCCTCAATATTCTGTTAAATAATGTGAGAATAAATGTAATGATGGCTCCATTGAGTGTGGATATTGTCTAGATGACAATATTCTTATTAAAACTCTTAGATTATGTTTTGCCGTATTTCACACGACTGTTGTATAATTAAGTTCTATTTGAATTTTGTACCATGTATTTGACGACTCGAGATGGGTGATGTATACCTATTTTGGGGGCGTCACATCAGCGATAAAGTTGATGAAAAACTTTTTAAATCATAGAAGATAGTAGATTTTATGCTCTAATTGACTCTTCTAATTGATTGCTTATTTCCACTGCAGTTGTTGATCTAAAACTTGTTGTATATTGTATTCTATCAGTTGTTATACTGTTGAAGGCTAAGGATAATTTATTCTGTATTATCTTAATCATAATATTTCTTACTGGGCTAGTTGAGCTCACCCTTTCTTTCACTGTTCTCTTTAGGAAATGGGAATATAGCTGGGACGAGTTGGGAAATGGAGTGATGGTCGAGGATAAATGGCTTTAGTATTCCTCACTATTCTACGGAATAATGTGATAATAATTGTAATGAGGACACCATTGAGTGTGGATATTGTCTATATGACAATATTCTTGTTTAAACTCTCAGCTATATTTTGTCGTATTTTACACGACTGTTATATAATTAAGTTGTATTTGAATTTTTGTACCATGTATTTGGCGACTCAAGATGGGTGATGTATACCTATTTTGGGGGCATCACAGTTGGTATCAAAGCTTAGGGATATGATCCATGGCTGAGATGTGATACTAGAACTAGGAAGGGAGAGAATGGTTAATCATTCGCTAGTATAACCTACCTAAGCTTATGTGTTATTTAATTGGTAGGTCAAAATATAGGGATAATATGTGACATGTCAATTAACCTTTGTTTTAAAGATGTATTCTAGAATGATATCTGAAATACAGGAGATGAGCAATGGGAAAATCGTGATAGAGAAGAAATAACTAGGAAGGTATAATCCGAAAAGAAGTAAGATATTCTCATCTCTTTAAACTACCAGCTACGTAAATTTCGAGGGCGAAATTTCATAAGGAGGGGAGATTGTGAGACCCCAAATTTTATGAAATGAAAGTATTTAATTTTCTTATAATTATTCTATTTAGTAAATGGTTAAATTGATAAAAGGTTAAAGTTAAGGGTGATATGTGAAATTTTTTCAAAGTAAGCAAGTTGTCATAAAATAATCGATGATAAAAGTATAGTAATACGCGTGGTTGCATAGTAGCACACGGTATTGTACATTATCTTTGAATATTGATGCTTACGTAAGAAGTCACTCAGTTATACTCAATTATTGCTACAGTAATTGCTACATCATATCACTCATATTATTGATTCAATTATTGTCACAGTATCATTTGTATAATATGTTATATTATTAAATCAATAATTGAGATGACAAAGTTATTCATATTATTATTTGCAATATTGACAATGTCTAGAAGTTCTATCAAGGAAAGATTTGGTCACCTAATTGCGCGCCAATAAGGAGAAATCCTTATCGAAAAGCCCCATTTTTCCTGGGAATGGCCTGGTTGTTAAATATTATGAGTTATAATATTAATGATGAATAAGTTCATGTTGATTAAAGATGAAATTGATAGTTCCATTGTGTTGGAATTATTAGTGTTAGTGGAAATCGACATTTATTTCGATAATAATTGATGTCTGGAGGTTATATTAATCAATCCGATAATTAACCAGATAAATGAGCAATTAATTGCTATTGATTCACATGATTATAACTATTTGTTCACATGTGTGTAATATTGATTCACATTCATTTACTATTATGGTAATTGGTGTAAGATTGATAATACTTGCATGACTAAATTAAAAATGGAGGTATAGATGGAGGTACTATACTATAATTAATTTTTTCATATGTTTAGAACTATTGAGTCACATGATTTACTATTGATTCACATGATTTACTATTAGGGGAGGCGGTGCAAGTTTGATAATACTTGCAGGACTAAATTACAAATGAAGAAAAAGAGGAAGGTATTATACTGTAATATTTCGAGCCCCAAAATGTGCAATTATTGAAACTATATTTTTCTATAAATAGAAGCTCATTCTTCCTTCAATTCTCACCAATTCACTAAAGCTATAGAGAAATTATTATAAAGAGAAATTATAGAGAGAAAGAAGAAGAGAAGTCTGCTACCTCACTATTGCAGTATCCAGTCTTCTTTTGAGGTAAGGGGTATTATTCTTTCATATTCATGAAGAGAGTTATTTTTTTTTCAATTCTCATAAGGGTTTTTATTCCATTCTTTATTATTATATTGGAATAACCTGTCTATGCGAAGTACCGCATACATGATAAAATTCTTCTGTTATTCCATTCTTTATTATTATGTTGGAATAACCTGTTTGTGCGGTCTATTGCATGCCTGGTGAATTCTGTTATTATTCCATTCTTTATTATTCTGTTGGAATATCCTGTCTGTGCGGATTACGCATGACCTAGTTCCGTTCTTTATTATTCTGTTGAAATATCATGTCTGTGCGGATTACGCATGACCTAGTTTCATTCTTTATTATTCTGTTGGGAATAACCTGTCTATGCGGTCTATCACATGCATGGTGAATTCTTCTATTATTTCATTCTTTATTATTCTGTTGGAATAACCTGTCTATGTGAATTACCGCATGCATGGTGAATGATCCTTCGTATTCATTCTTTATTAAATTATGGAAATGATTTATCTACGTGGATTACCGCATGGAGGGTGAAAATCCATTTGCAGTATCATATATTCTATTACACTCGTCTGAGATATCATTTCTTCTGTACTCGTCATGAAATATCATTTTCTTTGGTATTTTTCTTTTACGAGTTACTATTCACGGGTTACTATTCATCCGGTTACTATTCACTCTAGTATTATTCACTCGGGTATTCAGGACACTTTTCATATCGGAGTACTATTCACAAGTTACTCTTCACGTGTTACAATCCAGAATTTTGAAAAAAAGAGTTATTAATAAATAAAATATATGAAGTTATATATTTTATTTAATGTGTAAAGTGAGATATGTTGAGTTTGACTGCATAAATGTCTACGTGATGTGAATTATGTGATTTTAGTGTGAATGTTTAGATATTTAAATAAATGTGGAAAATATACATTTATTTGAAAAGTATATTTAATAGTTAAATAAAACTATTAAATAAGTTAGCTTAAATTAGCTACAAAATGAAATGACTAAATTAATTCGTTAATTGAAAGTTAGTGAGTTAAAAGGTTTGTTTTAATTAGTTAAATAATGAAATTTATTTAATTAATAATGATAATTATATTTATGTTATAATAAATAATTATAACATGAATAATGGAATAATATTTCGTATGATGGTAAATGGATGTACATTAAAAATATAAAGTATTGGCATTAAGTTGTGAATTAAAGTTATAATGTGAGTAAAGGAGGTAATATATTAAACTTATATTTAATATATATTTAAATTGTTTGAAAATAATTTATGGAATGAATTAGATGATTAAATTTAATTATACAAAACTTGTTGTATATATTAAATAAGTAAATTAAAATAGTTAATTGAATGTTATTATTTTAATATAATTGGTTCGTTCCACTAAATGTGTTATTTATTATATGGATTAATTCCATAATTAGTGGGATGACATTTTTTTTATACATAATTAAATTTATAATTATTTAAGTTTGATTAAGTGAAATTCATGTAATTAAAATACATGAATTAATATGTATTGAAAGTATAATATGCATAAGGTAGTATTGTATGTATTATGTACACAAGTGTAGAAATAGAAAATGGACTGTTGGGAATTAAAATATCGTGATGCTGAGTCATTAGTTGATAAGCATGAATTGTAGGCCTATAAGGCTAATAGCAGTACACTAAGCTATATTGGTGTCTGATAAATGGAAGAGTAGAGAAGAAGAGAGAGGAGGGCAAGCAAATTCGGTATTGAGCAAGGAAAATGTTTGGGAATCAAGTAAGTTGTTGAGACTAAAAGAAAACTTGGCATCTCATCTTTCTTCTTCTTTTCCTCCCAGCCGACCGAGCCTTCCTTTCCTTTTCCCCAATTTTGTTGTGCTCCTCCCCTGTCAAGAAACAGCCCAGCCGAGCTCCATCCTCTCAATTCAATTCCAAAATTGGTTAAGCTAAACACAAGAATCGAAGCTAAGGAAAGCTTATTGAGATTAAAATCAAGCTAACAAAGAGGTATACATTAAATTAAGTATGTTTTCTTTAATTTATATGCAGTTAATATATGAATATGTGATTTAGTTTGTAATTGCTAAATTACACTAGAATGGATTAAGGAGAAGAATTAGCTTGATTAATATTGGTAATTAAGGCTATGGGTAATTGTTATAAGTATGGGAATTTCTGTATTGCATAATGGTTGCATAAGAATCAAGAAACTAAGAAATGACAAGGTTGACTTTGAAGTTAGTAAACTAACTTATGTAAATATGTATACATGTATGGTTTATATTGTGAATCGGTCCTTGTGGACTGAATTAGTGCCATGGAGATTAGCGTGGTTGTGCGGAGTAATAAGGTCGGAAAAATTGGGCTAGAACACAAACCAAACTCTATGAAAACTGAATTTTAAAGCAACGCACATTATGTGTTCGCTAAAAGTCCTCTAAGGCCTGTTTTTGTAAAAAAAAATGAAAACTAAGCGAAGCCAAGACCCGAGTTATATATATACACATTATATATAACTAATTAGAGGGTTTGGGTGAATCGAATCAAGAGGAAATATTTTTGAGACCAAACGAAAAGTTGAAAACTAGTATGGCCGCTGACCTTGAGGCCAATTTCAGGTCTCGTATATGTTTCCAGAAAATTTTGGGATTTTGGGTATGTGTAGTACACTGAATAAGCTTTCCATCGACTCCAGAACGGACTAATTCCGACATCGGAGCAAAGAGTTTTGACCGTTCAAAGTAGTTGTGTCAAAACTGTCCAACAAATTCCGACCAGTCCCCTTGCACGAATTTTCTGGAACTCTGTGTTTTGAATTTGGAAATGGTCAAAGAATAAAAGTTGTAGCTCCAGAAGTTAGCTTCGCGTGGGCTCAAGAATCGCTCAAAAATGTTTTGAAACAAAGGATTTATGACCATTTTAGCGAAGGAGGGTCGTGCAGTTTAAAAACAGAACATTCTGTCCACATAGAGCAGATTTCTGTTCTGTTCGGTTTGGAATTTGGATTTGTGATCTGAATAGAAGTTGTAGTCCCGGAAGTTAGCTTCGCGTGGGCGCAAGAATCACTCAAAAATGTTTTAAAACGAATTAGTTATGACTATTTTAGCGAGAGAGGGTAAAGCTGGAAAAAAATTAAAAACTAGTGTGTCAAGCCAGTTTTGGAGTCTGTTTTGAGCAGCTTAAAGAGTCTGAAATGGGGGACTCGTATTTTTAAAATAGCCTTCTATGGAATCTAAATCAGATTAAAATTTGGTAGCTATCCGACGTGCGAGCTGGACATAATAAAATCGCAAAGGGGTTGTGTTAGTCATGAAGACTGCAAGGCAGCCCATCAGCAGCTATGTGCAGGTGCGCGCGCACGGTGCTACACCGTGCTGCTGCAATTTGCTGGGATTGTTTTAGCTTGTTCTTTCGTTGTTTAGTTGCTCAAATCATACAGTCAGTATTTTTCTAAAATAGGTGGGTATACCACCTATATTACATCCAAACTTCAATATAAACGGATCATTAACGGAGGATAGAAATTAGCGAAACGAGAGTCAAGAAGGAGGGAGCTACTGCCCAACGGCAGCAGCAGTCAGCTGTAACACATCAGTTGTGGCTATTTGATGAGCTATTTTGGCTTTTGCGATTTAAGTGGATAAATCATCCATCAATTTTAGTTTCTAAATTCCTAAAGAAACAAGTACATGAGTTATAAAGTATTTACAATTCAATACAATTGAGTTGGTAGTTTAGAAGATAAAAAAATTAGTAAAGGTAGGTGTCGTGAGCTTGGGGTTGCCCAATCAAGTAAGGCTTGGTTGTCAGCATTATTAGGTCAATGGGCTGTTTCGGCGTTCCAATGAAACGCGGTGGTTTTTAATGCGATAGTTTATGGAAATGAGTCTGTAAAATAGTATGGAAGCTATAATTTATCTATATAGACTATATCTATGCTCAAAGTATAAAGGAAACTACAAGTTCACTTTATATACTTAGAATATGTATAAAAGTGCGAGATAACTATGTAATAAATTACAAATGGTTTATAAACCAAAATCATAGAATATTTAAAAGCCATGTCAAAGACTATTCAGCGATAAATTACTATCGTAAGTAAAAGAATAAAAGTTTTTGAAGAGAATATAAGAGTTTTTCAAAAACAAGAATGAAAGCTATTGATATGGCCAATATGGAAATGTAATATATATAACTATACAGGTTATATGACATGGACGCACAACTAATATATTTTTATATGTAATTATAATTATTAAAAGTTGGAAAAAGAAGTTAGGCATGTCCTGATGCCCCAAGACAGATATAAAACACAGTCTAACAACCATATGACAAGTATATGCATTCAGAGCATTCCAAAATCTATAAAAACGATATGTAAACATGAGTTTACATATATATGGATAATATATCCATATATCAGGAATACGTGGACAGTGTGCAAAGTTATTTTAAAATTGTACTTGAAACTAAACGGTTTTCAAAATACAAGGCGAGGATTATGCAAACGGAGTTGAAAACTCAACTTTTGACATAAATAAGCTATGTGTAGGTAAAAGACATACACATAGCATATGTCTACCTACAAGCCAAGCAAATGAGGCAAGGTTTGACATTATAAGAGAGGCGTATATGCAAAAGCATATATATACCTCATGTGTACATGAAAGGGGGGAAAAGTAATGTATTATGAATGCATTAAGCCTAGAAAACTAATATTCGTGTGGAATAGCATTTAAATTACTCACAGAAGCGGAAATAGGCCATAATTACGCAAAGTAAAGGCACAGATGCACTATATGACAACAAGTCTACATATAAATGCGTGTAAAGTCTGTAAATACTTTTAAAAGGGTTATAAATTGTAAATGTAATGAATTGACATTTTAAAAGTTGTGTTAGAACTTTTTGAGAATGTATGGCTATATTAAGCCGAAACCTAAAATATTTTAAAGGAATATGAAGTTTCTCGGAAATAAGAATATCAGATATTGATATAGTTTTTTTGTGAATGTTTGTTAGCTATACAGGTTATGGGATATGAATGTGTGACTAATGTATGCATACATGTGAACATAACTGTGTAGGATTCGTGAAGTGAAGTTAAACTAAAGTTTGTATCAATAGTCATTGAACAAGGCAAGTTTCTCAGTTTATTATGTGGACTTATAATTGCTATAGATAACTGTTAGCATGATGATACTTATGAACTGCATTATTTGCTTTGTGAATAATGAATGTCAAATTATGACTAATTATTGAATTGAGTCGGGGAACTCAATATATATGTGCAATGAATGGCAAGTACATGACATGTGTAGCATGCTACGGTACGTATGTTGCTACCAGCATGACATAAATGTGATAATGCATCTGTAATATGCTTGAACCCCAAGAATATAAATTCATGAACTGAATGTGAACATATGTGCTATGTGATGCATGATAGACTGTTAGACTTGCTGGGCCGTCGTGCTCAATCTTGCTTAATTTGCAGGTTAAAGCTATGATGCGATCTATCGTGATTAGGAGCGTATGAAAAGAAGGCTAGTGATTTAGTTGAGATTGTGTTGACTCATTTGATGGTATTTTCATGTGTAAATCACAGATGTGTAAATTGTTGAATTATTCGATAGATGAAGATTATTTGTTCTAAAAAGGGAATATGCTTGAAAGAATGAATTGTATATTTATACTCATATCTACTCAAACTAAATAAATCATATAATATGATTCTAGTATAAGAAGAATTGTAAAGGTTGCGATTCAGGGAATGAATGAATGGAAAGAAAAAAAAAATTATTCCGTATTTTTAGCTATTTTAACATTAAATAATGTTTTAAAGCTAGAACAAGATATTATTAACGCACAAGATCTGGAAGGAAAATAGTCCCGATTTTGGGGTCGTTACAGTATTACTATCAATGCCTTCGTCGAGTATTGACTCCAATGGACTGCACCATCGGGTGCTGCTACCGATGTCTTCGCTTGATATTGACTCCAATGGATTGCGCCATCGGGTACCGCTGGTTTTATTGAAGGAGGAGATCCTTCATTCTACCTCCCAGATATGTAAGATATACTAACTTAGGCAGATTTGGCCCGGTTTAGAAGGTTTGATGGTTGCAGAACTTTCATGGATACTCAGAGTTTATTTGATAGGCTTCTGTTAGTTGTTGGGCGTCTATGACCCATTATCCTGTACATTTTCATTTTAGTTTTCACAGGTATCATAAAGATAATGTCGATCTATATAATTTGATGTATTCCATATATATATATTATGATGTCTTTCCATTTATTTATCGCATATGTTGTATTATTGCTTATTATAATACATGCTCATATATTGTACACTATATATATATAAATGATTGGTTAGAAGTGACCCTTATATGGTCTTCGTGATACTGTTTCTATAGACGACTTCATCATCAGTCGCTCGTATAGAGCAAGCATTCTCTGCTAAGTCGAATAGCCCACCCATTTGAGATGTTAGCATGACAGCTTACTAGATCCTGACCCTATTACCATGGTCGGATGCTGGGTCACTATGTATCTCTTTTGTCTTTTTAGGTGATAGATGGATTTGTGGATGGGATGTTATCCCATTGGATCCCGGAGCGACATGTCTTTCAATTTGGGTCGGATGAGTTGACTCCCACATTAAAGGAGTATCTTCGCATTTCAGGTTTGCCAATGGATGGTCTATGTGCCAAAGTAGATGTGACGACCCATGTATTCAAATAGTCTCATAATTAAGTTTAAAGAATTATTATAAAGTAAGTTTTTTTTATTGATAATAATATGTATTATGTGTTTAAAGGTCAATTTTATGACCTATAATGTGTTTACGTGTTAGGAATTACGAGTTTAAGAAAAAAATTATTTTTATGAGAAAATATGTAAAAAGACTATTCATATACGATGAAACATAAGGGTTAGAATAACCTAAGCTATTTAGAGAGATGTGTATGTCGTAACGACATTCTATTTTAAGATCTGCCAGTAATATGTTCTGAAAAGTAGTATTATCGATAAAAAAGTTTCTCGAAAAACGTTTAGTAATCGGACGAAATAGGGAAAAAAAAACAATATTATCAAGATTTCGATCCTTTAACCATTTTATGAGAAATGGTCGCCGAAAACACTAGTCACTAAAAACGCGTTTGTGTTTTTTCAATTTTTCGAAGAACGCGTTAATGTTAATTTAACGAGAAAATACTGAATGTCCAATAAAATTTTGAAATGAAAAACGCAGTTTTTAGCGTGTAATGAATTTCAGAAAGTTAAAGAAAGATAATACCAGTATAAAATGAATTATTATACGGGTAGAATATGAAGAACAATACAAGAATAATACGACGTATAATACAAGAACTATACAAAGCATAATATGAAAATAATACGACGTATAATACATGTACAATACAAAATTATACGATATGAATACGAAAGTCAAAGTTAACAATTGCAACTATTAAATTAAATGGACCAATGGGAGGAGAGAGCTTCCAAAGGAGGTTTGCCATACCCTAAATACCTTTCCCATTAATTAATCATACTAGTTAACTTTTAACCATGGTTAGTTAGGTGTGGTTAGGTTAAGGAAAATTAGAAGTTAAGAAATGAATATGCTAAGAATATGCTAGGGTAAAAGGATAATTTATGACTTGGTCATATTATAACCTTACGTTTTGATGATGACTTGTGTTCTTGTATACTAAGAAATTTAAGGAACTTGATAAAAGAATCCTTGGTGGCTTGTTCAAATGATTGCAGATTTTTGAGTCTCTAGGAATTAATGTAAGGTCATTTGCATTAATGAATTTTCAATCAAGGCTCTATGACATTTCATGTGCAGTTAATATGATAAATAGTTAAATCAAATTAAAGTTTAAAATTGATTATGAAGTTTACTGTTTCAAATCTATTATATATACTAAATCACAGTTTTTGACACAATATTGACATCTGTCATTCTAAAAATTAAACACATGTCCCTCCTAATTAATACTCCTATTTATCTTATACTAAAAACTCAACACCTGTCCACCCTAATTAATGCTCCTATTTATCTTATACAATACGTAGGATACAGTAAAAAAAAACTAAATTTAATTCTCAAATCCACTAAATATATTTTCAAAATTCAAAAATTTATTATCTATTATCTATTATCTATCTCTATTATTATTATTATATATACTAAATCACAATATATAACACAATATATTGACATCTGTCTTTTTAAAAATTCAACACATGTCCATTCTAATTAATGTTCCTAAATATCTTTTACCAAAATACTCTTTACAACAGTGCCGCTCTAAAAACTACCACCGGAATCCTATCTTCACTTTGGCGTTCAAATAACAACTGAAAACTTATCCTATCTTTAATTTTGGCGTTCAAATTCGTTTAAATAACAATTGAAATCTTATCTTCATTTTTGACGTTCAAATAACAACTGGAATCCTATCTTCAATTTTGGCGTTCAAACGAGAAAGAATAATTAGCCCCAAATGTAATCAGAGAAGCCCTAAAATTCCTCAACACCCCCATCTTCCCCACTCAAAACCCTAGCTTTAGCTGGCCGGAACCCTAAATTATCCCAAGCCCTGTCCTGGGCCGCCCACCCGAAGCCACCACCGTCCATCCCCATTCTCATCGCTGACACCTCCGATCCAGTTTCCCTCCGCCGCCTCGCCGCCCAAACCAAGCTCATACTCAACTGCGTCGACCCATTTCGCCTCTATGGAGAGCCAGTTGTTGCCGCCGCGGGAGTGCGGCACCGATTACTTGGACATATGTGGTGATCCGGAATTTATGGAAGCATCGTACCACGACAGAGCTGTAAAAAATGGTTCTTTAGTGTTTTCGGTTTGTGGGTTCGATTTCGGTTCCGGCTGAACCCACCACCGTCTATCCCCATTCTCACCGCTGACACCTCTGATCCAGCTTCCCTCCCCCGCCTCCGCGTTCAAATGATGAATCGGAAGAAGCATACCACGGCAATAATTTACTAAATCACAGTTTTTTTGACACAATATATTGACATCTGTCATTCTAAAAATTAAACACATGTCCCTCCTAATTAATACTCCTATTTATCTTATACTAAAAACTCAACACCTGTCCACCCTAATTAATGCTCCTATTTATCTTATACAAATACGTAGGATACAGTAAAAAAAACTAAATTTAATTCTCAAATCCACTAAATATATTTTCAAAATTCAAAAATTTATTATCTATTATCTATTATCTATTATCTATCTATCTATTATTATTATATATTAATATCACAATATCACAATATATTGACATCTGTCTTTTTAAAAATTCAACACATGTCCATTCTAATTAATGTTCCTAAATATCTTTTACCAAAATACTCTTTACAACAGTGCCGCTCTAAAATAACTACCGGAATCCTATCTTCACTTTGGCGTTCAAATAACAACTGAAAACTTATCCTATCTTTAATTTTGGCGTTCAAATTCGTTTAAATAACAATTGAAATCTTATCTTCATTTTTGACGTTCAAATAACAACTGGAATCCTATCTTCAATTTTGGCGTTCAAACGAGAAAGAATAATTAGCCCCAAATGTAATCAGAGAAGCCCTAAAATTCCTCAACACCCCCCTTCCCCACTCAAAACCCTAGCTTTAGCTGGCCGGAACCCATCTAAATTATCCCAAGCCCTGTCCTGGGCCGCCCACCCGAAGCCACCACCGTCCATCCCCATTCTCATCGCTGACACCTCCGATCCAGCTTCCCTCCGCCGCCTCGCCGCCCAAACCAAGCTCATACTCAACTGCGTCGACCCATTTCGCCTCTATGGAGAGCCAGTTGTTGCCGCCTGCACGGAGTGCGGCACCGATTACTTGGACATATGTGGTGATCCGGAATTTATGGAAGCATCGTACCACGACAGAGCTGTAAAAAATGGTTCTTTAGTGTTTTCGGTTTGTGGGTTCGATTTCGGTTCCGGCTGAACCCACCACCGTCTATCCCCATTCTCACCGCTGACACCTCTGATCCAGCTTCCCTCCGCCGCCCCGCGTTCAAATGATGAATCGGAAGAAGCATACCACGGCAATAATTAGCGCTTTGTTTGGAATTTTACCACATCAAGACTTAGGGCTTTGTTTGGAATTTTCGAAGCTGCGAGAGCAGGGTGTCATAGGTCTCCTGGGCTTTTGTTAGGGTTTTGCGTCAAAACAATCCTAACATAGCTTCCAAAGATTGCTCCTCTTTCTCCTCATGACACATTTTCTGGTACGTTTCGGAAAAACGGTAGCTTTTCTTTTAATTGTCTCTTAATTTGGCAAAAAATATTGGAAGAAAAAAAATAAGAACAATGAAGCGAACTTATGAGTATGGTAGCTTTTCTTTCAATTGTCTCTTAATTCATAAAATATTCTATAAAATCTATTAAGTTTTCATGATCAACTTATGAGTAATTTGCAGAGAAAATTTCCGCTGCGTATGGTAGCTTTGGCTACTGCCGGGTCAATACTGCTTTATTCAAACCCCCGCTTTGATTCTGGTGAGCCGTTTTCAGTTTTCTTTTAATTTTCTGTTTGGTTTCTTTAATATGTGATGTGAATCATGATGTGGGGAGTTGTTTGATCAGATTGTTGCTAAAGGGCTGCTGCTGCTGCGGCTGTGGCGTGCACAATTGTCTCATTCCCTTACTTCCGTTGGTTCCCGGATTGGGTTTGCTTACTGATTTGGGTTGTTCTTCCTATTATTTTGGTCTGTTTTCATCTGTTGCTGAATCCATGGTTGGGGCTGGCAGGTATGATCTCAATTGACCCATTGACTGGGTCTGATTTTTTGTTTCGCCTAATGTTTATGTTTCCAATCCTTTCAATATTTATTTCCCCTAATGTTTCCGTAATTGAGCACTTCATTTTTTATTTTGTTATTTGCATAATTATTACTATTAGGATTTTGATTTTGATATGTTTTTGTTGGTAATTTATTATTTGTATATTATGTTGTTCAATACAGTCTCTTTACTTCAGTGAGGAAATCTTTCAATCAAATGCACTCTCTTCAATAAAGAGAAAAAGAAGCAAATCTGGTCTGAAAGGTCTGGATTCAAGTATCTCATCTCAGGTATGTCCCTGGTCAATGGCATAAATTGAATCTTATTCTCTACCTGCATTCTCCGGTTGTAAGTTTGAAGGTTAACTTCTGAAGCATTCTTTCTTCATTTTCTGTAGTATAAATATTTAATCCCTGCATCCCATTTAATGTCCCCTTTTTTTGGGTCTTAGAGGAATAGGGCTTTGTTTGCTCTACGTTCATCTTCTTCGGATCTTAGATTGTGTGAAAATTTTAATTTATTGTCTTTAATCGAATGAAGGTCCAGCTATGAGGGTTTTAGGCTTATTGGCTTGTGTTTATTGACTACTTTCCTTTTTATTCTATGTGTTTCAGACTTTTATTTGTGGAGACTGATGTTTTTTTTTGTTTTTTGTCTATTCATGGTTCTTGCTACAAGGGTTTCTTCTTCAATGTTGTCTGATTCCTAGAAAATGCAAGTCTCTTTGAATACCATGATTTGAGTCATTGCCCTGTGGAGGTATGTAATTGCTACTGTGTAGCTCAAAACAATTTTATCATAGAAAATAAACAGTGGAGTTGTTTTTTTTGATCATTCTCAGGTGTTGTGACTGCATGCCTATTCCAATTAAGGTTACTACGATTTTTGAGTATGTGTTATAATACTTGCGATGATCTTATGATTGTTGTTCAAATAAGGATTTTGCGTCTCCTTTTTCAAGATGTGATAAATAGAAAACATCTTGAAAATAGACAACTAATTCCAAGCTATATTTTGGATCCTCAGTCCTTAATCCGCCCTGTGGGCCTAAGTCATGGTTGATGAAATATGAGCTCAGTGCCACTTGATATTGTGATTTTCTATATTAAATTCCTTTTGTGAAACCTATTACTGAAGTTTGTTGTTTTGCTCTTCACGATATTCATTCTTTTACAAGCGAAAAATATAAACAGAGCATCTATTTTTTTACCGAGTTACCTGCAACCATCTATTTTTTGGCTTGCAGACTGTTTTTAGCTGATAACTTTATCGGATGTACATGTTCAGGGGAAGACCTCCTTCAATTGTCAGTAAGAGTATGGGTGTTCTTGAACTATCTGGCAAAGGCAAATCTGCCAAACCAGCCAGAAGGCTCTCTATACCTACGAAGGCAATTTCTACATACTTCAGGTTTACAATAATTTTGCAACTATTTTCAATTATTTTAATGTATTTTTCATCTTTAAGCAGAAATTACTTTATCTATTTACCCTTTTCCTTTATTGTTGAATGTTTCTCTCAAAATTACAGTTTTAGTTAGGGTGCTACCTCCTGCTGTAGCAATTCACGTATGCTTGTGAATGATAAGGGAAAAATGATATACAGTTGTGCTGCAAGTATATCTCAAGTATAGTGTATTTTATATTTGAAAGGGTATCTTTTACTTTGAAAATATCATTGTTATAACTGTTGTAAATTCGGATTAGTTTGTTTGAAGCATTAGAAGTGTGTCTGGAATTACTATTTTTAGGACCAGTTCGTTTTATACTTTTATTGTGTTTGGAGCACTGAAATTGTAATTTCGATCGGCTTATAAAACTCAAATTTATTGTATTAAAAATAGTGTGGCAGTTTGGACATATAAACTGTGTTTTTGAAATAAATAAATTGCGTTTGAAATCATTTATATTTAAATTCAAGAAAGTTTTAAAAAACTGTAAAACTCTAGAGCAACATACACTTCGTACTTTAAATTTATTATATTTATAACTTAAATAAACTCCATTTAATATATAATAAGTAAATATTTTAAAGAGTCATGTATTGCGATAAATTTATACCCAATTACAATTACGAAGCATATCAATACATGTGGTTAGTAAAAATTGTAAGAGGGTCACAGTTATTACATCTCTCAAAAAATATTACAACTAATACTTATCTACGTGCAATTTTGCATCCTGATGCTTCATAACTGTGCCTCAACATTTTAGATTTGTCAAGCTTTTTGTGAAGACATTTACATGTTGTGATGCATGACATAAATATAATTATATGTAGGGGCTATAAATATTTTTTTAACTCAGTTTAATCATTTAGATGTCTAATGTTGTAATTTAAATAAATGTATGAGCTTAATGTTTGTTGTATCAAGGGTTGTAGCCTTTTTATTTATAATTTTGTTATGTTTGAAGGCTTTGAGTACGAGTAGTGTAGTTATTTACATGATTGCTCTCCAGTTTTTGATTCTTTCCTTTGTTGGTGAATGTAATTTGTTGGTGTTTGATAGTACTGTATGCTTACTGTGGGAACCAACATCAGTGATATTGATCATCAAGAGTCGGGGACTATATATGTGTTTGCAACAATAAAATAGAATCTGAAGTGCCAAAGGAGGTGACCATTCACGTGACTGGTATGAGACACAAGCATAACCTTTCTTTAGAAGACCAAAATAAAAAATCAAATGCCTTTCATTCTTTTCCTTTCTTTTTCACTATGCTTTATTTATTCAATAATATTTGTGGAATTTTTTTTTAACTTATTTAATTTATTAAATTCTAAATTTAAAAATTAATAAAAATTTATTTAATTTTAATTAACATATTTTTTTTGTAAACTCTTCTGTTTAAATGAAAAATTGTTTTCCAAATTTTAAATTAATTCACATCACAATTTTTGTTATAAATTTGTATAAGTTTATTATGATAAAAGGTAAGAATTGCTTTTTTGAAAAATGGAGGTAGTACTACGCTACCATTTTACAACCTTAATATAAAATTATTTACTAGATTGGATTGTCAATACTCTCTATAGGAAAGAAAAACCCCATGTATATATAACTGTGATTTTATTTCATAAATGCTCTAAAGTTTAAATATATAGTTTGATTTAATTATTCTTCTGTTTGTTTATATATAAATTTTTGAAATATTATTTAAATATGGAAGTCTATTAATAATTTCAATTTAAATTTATTAGTATAGTTTTTTTAGCATTTTATTATTTATATTAATAATTTTTATATCATGATAGATAACGATTTATTTCATTAAATGGCTCCAAAATTTAGATATGTATAGTTGATTTAATTATTATTCTGTTTGTTTATATGTAATAATTTTGAAGCCCAACACGTCATAGGAAAGTCAGCTTATGAATTGAGGGAACAATTGATTAAAGGTAAAATTAAAATAGAAAAACACAGTTCATATTTAAAGTATACAGTCTTAACCTTGTGTACATAACTGTTGTTAATTCATGTTTTTTAAATGCGTTAAAGGACGGAGACTGATTGTTTTCCGGATGAACTCAATATATTGTTGCAAAAGAGTTCCTTTTCAAAATACAAATATCATCTTATAATTTGAAGGTAAATTATGCGACATACACAATTGCTTGGATGCTAACGATGAAAAATAATTGAATCATACACAAGTATATGTGATGAACCTCTGGTACTATTATTTGGCTGAAGTTGAATCCTACAATAAATTTGTTTATACATATGAAAAAATAATTGAATCCTACATAATTTTAATTTTGTTACTACAGTCTATACATGGTGAGTCAATGCTCGATGTTGTCAACTGTGTCACACCTATAAACAAAAGGCCTATACATTCAATCAACGATGATGATGTACAAGGATCTCAGTCAACTGATGTGAAATGTCAACCAACAAAATGTAAAAGAAGATCAAAATTGATAAAGATGTTAACTTTACTGCTTCAATTAATTTAATTCATTATCTCATTTTACTGCATATCTTGGTTGTTTTAAATATTAGAAACTTCTAAATACAATTAGTACGTTCTTTGAGTTTTTAATTTGGATTATTTGGATGTTCTGTGTGAAATTTGATCATCACACAATAATTTACCATCTTTTATTATATTTTAATTTCTTAATTGTACGTACATATTTATCATTAAAAATTTGAATAATCCCGCAGCAACGCGCGGGTTTGTATCTAGTATTAAGACTAATTTCATAAAATGTAAATTTGCATTATTATGTTAAAGTTCTGTGATTATCTAATTAATCCTAAATAAAGTTAAATGTTTTCATAAAAGTCAGATTAGCTTTATTACGTTTAAACTGATTATTGCCTACTGTGTTATTTAAATTAATATGATTGTTGATAATCATGATACTCATGGGAGTAGTTGAAAATTCATTATATATATAATGCCTGCATAAACACGTGAGAGCGGTTTAATAAGCTAAAATCTTGGGGTTTTTTAACTTTGGCTGTTATGTGATTTTTGAAAACAATCAGATATCTCTTGGAAATAATATTTATAGATATCTTCAAAGTCATGATTGCATATAAATCTTTTCTTCATCTTTTATCCCTGATTCACTTTCAAATTTCTAGTATCAAATTCGTGAGTGAGTCTTTGAAAGAAAAGTCAAGACGTAATAATAAGTTGTAATATATATGCCCAACTTCTTTATCTTATATCCTAATTAAATAGAGATATAAATGTTTGTTATTTGCTAGTTATATATCGTGATATTCTCCTAAAATTTCTCAACGGGCAAGTGATTGGAAGATATGCTTTAACGGGAAGAAATAAATTTTTTGGGTTGCTTTTGATTTCAACAGTAATAATCATAGACTATAAATAAAGTAGGTATATCTTCGTTTCATTTACGAAATATATACTACACTAAACCAAAACCAGAAAAGCTATTCTATCATCTTGGTGTAGTTAATTCAGTTGTTGTGCAATTAAGCAATCTATGATATTTTAAGCTTATTCATGTGGGCTTTAAACTGGTGATATTTCTTACTCTTAGATTATTTCATTCATAGTTGAGCCTTGCATTGTTAATTGATTATATTCTTTGATCATAGACCTCTATATTTGTAATTCTATTTTAAAATAGACTAAGTGTAGTCTAAAGTTATCTAATCCGTTGTGGGTTAGGAATTTTACAAACAGGAAGTATATGTGCTTAAGAGTGCATAGGTCAACAAGAGCAAAAGTGCTCAAGAGAATTTAAGTATTCATGTCTTGAAAGAATTTATTTTGTAAAAGAGTAAATTTATAATTCAAATAAATAAATAAAGTGAGTCTCAATACCATTTGGTATTGGACGTGGAGTAGACTACTATTATAGAAGGTTAACCACACAAAAATTCTTGGTGTTCTCTTGATTGCTTGTGTTTATTTTCCTTGTTACCAAAAAACTTTAAATTGACACTATAAATTGTCTTAAGAAAATTTATTAACACTTAGTAGTATTGTGATGCCCCTAAATCTGGTCTTTCTTCACACCCGGATTTTGTACATTATAAGAACATCTCATTCCAAACATACATCATTATATAACTAAATATAACAACATAAATTCTCAAATCTCAGGTTCTATTATCTTAAAACCTCGTTCATTACAAATAATGATAATTACATTTTTCTTTACATCTTACAAGAGTGACTTTCATCCGCCACCATAGATACACAATTCATTAAACTACTCTATAGTTTAATTAAACTATTCTACATTACAAGTCTTGTCTTAATCTTCACGCTGGTTCTTATACTGTATGGCACTTCGTCTGGATACCGGTCAACTTGTTCTTTACAGGATCCTTAAGTTCGTTCTAACATCGTTTGCTAAAAATATTTCTATTTAAAGCAAGAGTGAGCATTCAATTGCTCAGCAAGTCATAGCAGTTGAATAAACAACATCAAGAATTTAAGCATTGGTTTAAGACTTCAATAACCGAACAAAGGTTATTAAGCATCTCAAATAATAGGAATAAATCTGATTCCATCATTTTAAAACACTATTCACATTTACTTTTACATATTTTCATTAATCTACCTTTTTCATACATGTTTTATCTTGCTAGAATCATTAGCACAGACATTAACAATAACGATTCTGTATAAACCAAAACTTCTTCACATAGAAACACCGAAGTGTTAAAAATTATTGCATAAGGCCTCATAGATACTAACACATTGTACAAATATTCGCACATTTGCACATAGGTAAAACTTTTCATGTTCAACATCTTAGAAAGTTTAAGAAACTAGCATCATTTCAAATATGAAATAAGAAAGTTAAGCATAGCTACACTCTTATAGTTTTACGTTGAAACTGTTCATTGCAATCGATATACATCACATAAGGAAATAACCTACACCAATTAGTCATATAGTTGTCTTACGTATTGGTTCAAACTTACTGGACTTCCTATGGCTCGCGTTCTTGTAATCTAGTTTACGCGACCAAACTTTACTTTTATTCCTTAAGCATTATGGCATACAAAGAAGTCATAACCTTATAATCATCTTTTATGATAAATTTACTTCTCATCTTCATTCGTATAACTTTCTAGGACTTAACTCATCCTATACACACATGTGAAAAGAATCAGTTTTTCAACATACGTATGCATAACTCTATACTTAAAACACATCGAGTCATCTATTAGTATTCCATATAGTACTCGGAGTGCTTTCCCACAACAATAACAATCTAGTTTCCCGTCTCATCTACACTGTCTTTCACAACGAGTTAGATCAGTTGCTAGTCCGTATTAACCTTTGCTCTCTAAAGGAATTATTTAGCCCATCTCCCTATGTCAAACCAGTAAAAATTATGATTGTACCATAACTTACACTTAACTTATTCCGAACTATTAAACTATAATGTTCATTAAGTTAATTTTCTTTCCTTATGGCTTTCTAACAACTAAATGTCATACCTCAGGAGTATTCAATACCTTCTAAGTCATACAATCTTTGTATACTCAGAACGATCATTTAATGTTAATACTATGCGTTCATAGCGTTAAACATTTTACATTACCTAATTCATATCTTATAACATCTGGTTTATTCGACTCGGAACGTTATAATAAGTTAAATCTCAGCTCAACTTTTTAAACGTTATAACGTTCTTGTCATTAACTCAGTTTCTTCAACCGTTCACAGAGGTTATCATTTATTTTCATACCTTACGGTCAAACTATACACGGTGTGTAGGTTGAGCACGTTTAACTTTATGCATACACTCAATACCCTTACGTCGGTTAAAGTGTTTAGTGGGTTACGTTCATTATAATAATCTTTATCCGACTCACACTCGTACTTTCATTAATCTTATTGCCATTCGTACGGCTTTCCTTGATATTTCATATCTTACTTACTACATTCATCAACTCTAAGTCATACAACTCAGGGTATGCTTAGAACATTCGTTCGACACGAATACATGCACGAGATTGTTTACGTATTCGCGTTAAGTTGATTGTCTTTTAAATTTCCATTCAACCTTTACCTAAGGTTCTAATCACTTTCCCTAGAGATTCATTACTGAATATCACGTTCATCGTCATCTCAATTCTAAGGCATAGGGTTCGTTGTATAGCTCAGATCTATCGCATTACGTTACGTTCACAGTGTTTATATGCTTTACACGTAATTCTCATTACGTCTTTATAAAAATTGAAATGTTATAAGTTCCATTATTACCCAATGTTCAAAGAACTACAAATCTTTGTAATCTCAAACGTTCACTTAATACGAGTATGATTCCCGAATTTTTGTTCCGTACTTTGTGTTTACATTCTTATCTTTCAATCTCGTTATATCTTTCTGTTCAACCTTACTAAAATTTTAAGTCACTTGTTAAGTGTTACATTATGTGAACCATATCTTCACTATCATCCCGTACATGTTTCCCCAAGAACCGGGAGTTAAAAGCTCATTTTTGGGCTTTGTCCAGCACCGGCGCTGCAGTGCCTACTCCCTTTGTGAAACTGGAGCTGCAACGCCATTCTCCAGCAACTATTGGCAGGATGAAGAGCTGTGCGTGCCTATCCTTTCTACTTATATTTTGGGCGCTACGACGCCACTCATATTTCCAAGTTTTTTCAAAAAAAATTCTAAGTTTCTTCCTCGTACGAATTGGCATACTTTGCAATCTCGTAACTTATCCGTTAAAACTCGGAATGAGGTCGTTCTAAAGCCATTTTCTTCCTTTCATTATGTACTTCAATTCCTCTAGACAGAATTATATTTTGAATCTGTTAACGAGCATATCTTAGCCCAAAAGTCCTTCCCCGTGTTGTTTTTTCAACTTAGCGTTAAATTTTGTTCATACTGTAATTCACTATTCGAACCCACAATTTGTTCGTTCTTGAGTCCATGACTCACATTTTCAACTTTCATATTATTATTAAACCTTACTAATTAGGGATCATTAGCTATACTTTTACTTTCACTCGTCTTTATAGAATTTTGCCATAAACTTCGTTATAGCTAAGTTCAATCCATTCTTCATAAACATTTTTCTAAATCCTAACCAGAAATAAGCATCTAATAGAATAACGTAATGGTTTTAAAAACTTTCCATCACAACAAGTTTTAAAGTACGATGGTTTTCAATTTGTCCATCAACAACGTTCTTCGCGTTCTTCGTTCTGTTCTTTATTTTAATCTATAATTTTAATTACGATTTCAGTTTTTCCTTGGAATTTAGTGTTATAAAACACAAATCCTTACTTATTTCACCGAATCGTTCATATAAGTCATTCGGATCGTTTCAAATTCATTAAGCAAATCATAGTTCCTATGAAAGCGTTTAAGAATATTTTATAACTAATTTAATTCTCATTTCTTCATTTTCTGGTGATTTCAATCATATGAAATTCATTCTTACATCTTGTACTTCTATTTTCATTAAGCTATATGATTTCATATAAAACATTAAAGAAAATCTAGATTAGAGCTAGGTTTCGAGTTACCTTCTTATTTAAACCTTTTTCTGTGACGAATAGATTTTTAATTTAATTTGAATATTTATTGAATTAAATAAATATTTTCAATGATTTTATTATTGGGTAATAATTAAATTGATGAATTCGTGGTTGATTAATTTAATTATGTTTTACATTGATTAATTAATGTGGAAAAGTTGTATTATTCAAAGTAGGTATTAATTGGAGCTTATTTGATTAAATGAATTATTTATAGCATAACGTTATTCTAATTAATTAGAAATTTAAGGAATTGACATAATTAATAAATGAGAATTTAATTATGTGACTATTGAATTAATGTGAAATTATTATATTTTATTTATATTAAATTATAAATATTTGATTAATTACTTAAATGGGTGTGACTTATTAAACTATATAATAAGGGATTAATTAAATTAAATGGAAAGAGTCTTCCATAGGCTAACCAATAAGGCCCTAATAGGAGTTGGGTAGTTAACCCACGAAGGGAATTAACTGACCAAAACGTTGCCAGTTATCTATGCGCATTAATCAGTCTTATTTTTTTTACGTATTTCATTTATGAGTCTTAACTTTGAGAATTTCATAGAGAGTTTAGAGAGAAACATTGAGAACAATTGTGAGATTGAAGAAGAAATTGAAGAATCAGAGGAGTTGCTATAGGGTAATCTCTTCAACCCAAATTGTAATTTACGTTATTAATGTTTTTCTATGAAAAATTATTTTAAGTCCTATGTAATTGAGGGGAGTGATGACTTATGTGTATATACATGATATATATTATCATAACATGTTTTCTACCATCTATGTATGTTTTTATAACATCAATTGCATATAAATATGTCGTAATTAGATTTTTGAAGTTACATAGTATAAAAGTTGCATATATATGACCTTTTTGGGCAATGGTATGCCAAAAATTGTTGTTAAACTTGACATTTAACAGTGGATTATGATAGCACATGTTAAAATGAAGAAAACAAACTTTGAACGGACAGATTCGGTGTTATAACGAACCATTAATGTTAATTTTCATGTTTTATTTTCAAAAACTTTAAAAAGACCAATAACAGTGAAATTAAATGATTTGATTCAGAAATTGTATGTTTTAAGTTGTTAAAATTACTATAAAGGTTGAGTAATGATCATAGATGAATTCTAATACATGAGTATGCTTAAATTAATGTTGAATAAAGAAATTGGAAGATTTTTCCTTGTTCTGTATTTTTTCCTGAACTTTAGATTTTGGAACTAGAGTGTCTCGCTAAAATGCCAGCTTCAGCTTAAAGGCCGCCCGCAACTCCAATAGTCCGAGCCGCAGTGCCACTCTGCAGTTATGAGATGTTTAATTGTTTTAGTCCAGGAAATGTAATTGTAACCTAATCTAATCAATATAAAATGTGTTAGACATATAATGTGATGTTAAAATAGATTCTTAACATGTTAATGAGGTACTTACATGTTTAATTGAATTGTTGAGCGCATATTAGCTAGTCGTTCGTGAAGTCTAATATTATTTGAAAACAAGTATTGTGATTTGATTAGTATACTCATAATCGGAGGGTAGTGAGAAGAGAATGAACTTGTGATGTTAGTTATGTTATACTAACTATATTGTGAATGTAAATGATATGTAGGATTAAATTGAGGAATGTGAAAGTTAATGTGTAACCTACGTACGATAGTTTCTTAACCTTACCTCTTTACATTGAGCAAGTTCTAGACCTATATTCTATATCGAGCAAGTTCGTGTTATTTATTGATCAAGCTCAAGATGTCTATTAATTGTTTCAATTTTTTAAAGCATGATTCTTGTTATACAATATTTATTCCATTGTATACCTCTTGAGTATTATATTCAAATTGAATATCATTTATTGTTTAATCTTGTGGACTATCG